>JAUEJK010387390.1:0-15563 GCA_032274865.1 Eryngium alpinum
CATCAGTTTGCTTGGCTCTACATCAGGCTTGTACTTTCTTTGTGCCATTAGAGCAACTGACTTTATCTTATTTGAATATCCCATCATTTCCCGCTTTTGCCTTGTCTCCATTTCATGGTTTTGAAGGTTTCCAAACAGATCTTCAAGGGTCATTGTCTTCAGATCCCTTGCTTCCCGGATGGCTATGATTTTGGACTCTCAATTTGAAGGTAAGGCTTTCATGAACTTATTATTGATATCCTTCTTGTCATAGACTCTTCCATGAGCCTTAAGATCATTGATGAGCCTATTAAACCTATTGAAAATATCACTGAGAGTTTCCCCTGGTTTATGCAAAAACCACTCATAGCTCTGAAAAAGCATTTGGAGCTTATTCTCTCTAACTGTTGCTGTTCCATCACAAATAACATCAATACTGTCCCAAACTTCCTTGGATGTGGTAAGATTTAAAACATTATTAAGCATATCATTATCCAAACCCTTGTACAGAATGGCAATAATCTTTTTGTCCTTTTTCACTTTTTCTTTTTCTTCTGTAGTATATTCAAATCTAGGTTTCTCAACAAGGTGTTGAGGAACTGTTCTACCTCAGGACCATTCCTCAGATATTCTAAGTAATCATCATCAAGAGATTGCAAATGGATAAGCATCCTCTATTTACAGAAGAAATAATTACCATTCTCAAGGAAAGGAACTTTGTTTGTGTAAGCAGACATATCCAAGATCTTTTCAGGCTTTTACAGTAGCTTGACCGGTCTGATACCAATTGTTAAACAATACAAACCCTAGAATAGTTTTGTAGGGGGGTGAATGCAAAACTAAACAAAAATTTCAAAATAAAAACTAATCTGCTCAAATAAACACAAACAGAAAAGAAAACCACAACAAATCACAAGTAATTTCAAAGTTTAACTTTCATTAAAACTTTGAGGGTTTTCTTCTAAGATTAGCAAAAGCTAACTCAGCTACAAATTCTCCAAAACTGGAGCTACATGATTACAAAGCAAGCTACAAAATAACTTCTCAAAGATATACAACAGATCTAAGCTTCTATCTTGCTAAGTAACCAAAATCTCACTAAGAGCTACAATACCTGTCTCTACAAATACAAATATGTGAAGGAGAACAGATACGGATACTGATACAGAGAAAAGCCTACACAATGGCTATTTATAAGACACAAAGAAATACAGCTGTAAACCATGATGTTGAAATCCCCCGATGGTGTGGACCACCATTGATGTTGACAGACAGCACTCCTTGTCCTTCTTTGTAAACGTGTTTCCTTAATCTTTTGCCATGTGTAGTGAGGACCACCAACTCTCCAACAATCTCTGACATCCAGTAATAGAAATTGTGGCTCTTTTTTCCAGGCTAAGAGACAAAAAGCATCTTCAATAAATACCCCTTTAATCCCCGTATGCCCGGCTTCAATAACCCCTTATGGACTTATAACCCCTGACAGAGCATCCGTCCGGGTTTTTAGCTGATGTTCCCCTTATGATTTTTGGACCACTTTTCTTGAATCCTCGATGAACTTTAGAGCTACCATAATCCTTTTCCATGTAGCTTTGATGTTCAACAACCCAAAACTACTTTATTCTATGCATTCCTATTACAACTTGACACTTGTTTACTATTGAGTAACAAGGTCCTTATTCACTAAGGTATAAAGAATTCTATACAAGTAAAACCCCTTATTGGAATGCAACCAAGACATCATCATGATCACATTCAACACATAATCCTAACACAAGTTTTTCTCTGCATATATATCTCTGTCAATAGTCTAATATTTGGTATCAGAGCCTATCACCGGTTATTGATACATTGTAGGAGTGGTTCTCTAAATTACTATAGGGAGCATGACAGCGTAGAATGGATTTGTGCAACTAGCCATTCCGAAATTTGACGGGTATTACGAGCACTGGTGCATGCTTATGGAGAATTTCATGAGGTCAAAATAATACTGTAGTGTAATAGAAGACGGAATTCCTGCCGCAACAGGAGAAATACAACTTGGTGAAGGATAGAAGGAAACTCAGCCTAGTGAAGCACAAAAAAAGTCAATTGCTAAGGCTAAATTGAAAGATATGAAGGAAAAGAATTATATATTTTAGGCCATTGATAGATCAATTCTGGAAACTATATTAAATAAAGAGATAGCTAAAAGTATATATATGGGACTCTTTGAAGAAGTATCAGGGAACTGTTCGTGTTCAGTGAGCACAGCAGCAAGCACTTCAAAACCAGTATGAGGTGCTAACTACGAATGAATGAGAGACAGTGAATGAGTATTTTGGTTGTACTCCCACACTAGTTAACAAATTGAGAGTCAACAATGCAAAGATTGAACATGTGGATGTTATTGAAAAGATTTTACTATTAATGACACCCAGATTCAATTACGTATTGTGTTCCGTTGAGGAGTCAATAAATCTAGATAGTATCACTATTGAGGATTGCAAAGCACTCTTCTAGTACATGAGCAGCGGATGAAATTTTAAATTATAGAAGGGCAAGCACTAAAGATTACTGTGGCAGAGCCTTCAAGAGAAATAGGACCAAGTCGAGGTTCAATTCGCGGACGAGGAAGAGGTGGCCGCAGACATAGTTTTCACAAGTCAACCGTTCAATGTTATCATTGTTATAAGCTTGGGAATTTTCAGTATGAATGTCCTACCAAAGACTTTGCTACAAGAACAAACTATGTGGAAAATAAAGAAGTCCTCAAAGGAAAATTTTGGATCTTAGACTCCGGATGCAGCAACCATATGTGTGATAAGCGTGAAACTTTTAGTAACCTTGATGAGAACTTCAGGGAGAAGGTCAAGTTGGGAGATAACTCAAGCATAAATGTAATGGGCAGAGGCACCATCCACATATTAGTAAATGGTTTTATACAAATCATTACCGGTGTGTATTATGTTCCAGGTTTACCAAATAGCCAATTAAGTATCAGACAACTGGCTAACAAAGACTTGAAGTTCTTAGAAGTAGAGGTAAATGCAAGATCTATCACCCGAAGAGAGGACTTATTATGGAGCTCGAAATGTCTGCTAATCAAATGTTTAAGTTGTTTGTCGTCACCCAACCAAGGGAGGAGGCCTGCTTCAACTCTTTTACGAAAGACTCTAGACAACTTTGGCATTGTAGATATGGGCACTTGAGTTTTAATGGTCTGAACAGACTTCAATAAAAGAGAATGGTTCAAGGACTACAACATATTGATACCTCATCCAGAATATGTGAAAGCTGTCTTTTAGGTAAACAACATCAAAATCCATTTCCAAGAAAAAATACATGTGAGCAGCTCAAGTTCTTGGGCTAGTACATGTTGACATATGCAGTCTAATTACTCCATTATCCAACAGCAATAAAAGGTACCTGATCACTTATATTAACGATTATAGCCGTAAAGTTTGGGTTTATTTCTTTGTTGAAAAATCAGAAGCCTTTTCCATCTTTAAACAATATAAGAGTCGAGTTGAAAAAGAAAGTGGTCTAGGTATAAAATATCTTTGTACTGACCGTGGAGGGGAATTTACATCACTTGAATTTGCAAAGTTTTGTGATGATAATGGTATTCAAAGAGAACTAACTGCTGCATTAACCCCTCAACAAAATGGTGTAGCAGAGCAGAAGAACAGGACAACTATGAATGTGGTTCGCAGCATGCTCTCTGAAAAGAATATTCATAAAACACTCTGGCCAGAAGCGGTTAATTGGACAATCCACATTTTGAATAGAAGCCCAACACTTGTGGTACAAAACAAATGTCCAGAAGAAGCTTGTAGTGGATGTAAACCATCAGTTGCCTACTTCAGAGTGTTCGGATGTGTAGCTCACATGGAATATTACAAGCGGACAAAACTTGATCAGATGAGCAGAAAATGTGTCCTTCTTGGAGTTAGTGAAGAATCAAAAGCTTATAGATTGTATGATCCTACTTCACAGAAAATCATAGTAAGTAGAGATGTGACTTTTGAAGAAGATAAAAGTTGGGATTGGGACGAAAGTCACAAGGAAGCTATCCTTGCTGATTTATATTGGGAAGATGATGAGAAAGAACCAGATGGAGCTGCAAATGATAGAGATGGAGCTGAAATTGGTGTAAATAATGATTCAGCAGAACGAGCAACTGATGGCTTAAATGAAGAACATATATTTACCACGAGCGAAGATAACTTGTCCCAAAATCATGAGCAAAGAATAAGGAAACAACCATTCTGGATGAAAGATTATGTAAGTGGGGCAGGTCTATAAGAAGTATTAAATCTGGTCATGTTCGTAGCAAATGATCAGATCTCATTTGAAACAGAACATAAGGATGTCAAATGGAGAGCAGCAATTAATGCGGAGATTGAAGCTATAGTGAGGAATGATATTTGGGAATTAGCGGATCTGCCTAATGGAGCAAAGAAGGTGGGTGTAAAGTGGATATAAACAAAACTCAATGAAAATGGTGAAGTAGAGAAATATAAAGCACGTTTGGTTGCAAAGGGCTACAGCCAACAGGAAGGTGTCGATTATACTGAAGTATATGCACCAGTGGTACGTCTAGAAACTATTCGGTTGCTTATTTCTCTAGTAGCTCAGAAAGGTTGGACAAATTTTCAGCTTGATGTTATGTCTTCTTTCCTCCATGGAACACTTAATGAAGAAGTTTTTATCGAGCAACCTCCTGGTTATGAAAGAACAGGTGATGAACAAAAGGTCTATAAGTTAAAAAAGGCTTTGTACGGCTTAAAACAGGCACCTCGGGACTGGTATAGTCGTATAGAGTCATATTTCACAAAATAAGGTTTCCAGCGGTGTCCTTATGAGCATACATTGTTCATTAAAGTCGTCGGAGGTAAAATTTTGATTTCGTGTCTTTATGTTGATGATCTAATATTTACCGACAATGATGAGCAAATGTATATTGAGTTTAAAAACTCTATGATGCATGAGTTTGACCTGACAGACATCATAAAAATGAAATATTTTCTTGGTATAGAGGTATAGCAAAGTCAAAATGTTGTGTTTATTTTCTAGAGGAGATATGCTCACGAGATATTAGAAAATTTTGGCATGGATAAATGTAATCCAGTTCACAATCCGATTGTTCCAGGTTCCAAACTCATGAAGGATAAAGGTGGAGAAAGAGTGGACAACACCCGATATAAGCATTTAATTGCTTGTTTAAGGTATCTAACTCATACTCGGCCTGATATTACGTTTGTTGTGGATCTTTTAAGTAGGTATATGGAGCATCTTACAGAGCTGCACCTTCAAACAGCCAAAAGAGTGTTGCGCTATGTAAAGGGAACTTATGAATTTGGCATATTGTACAGAAAGGGAGGAAATGTGAAATTGATTGCTTATACAGATAGTGATTATGCTAGAGATTCTGATGATTTGAAGAGTACTTTTGGTTATATCTGTAAGTTAAACTCGGGAGTTGTTTCTTGGTCCTCAAAGAAACAGCCAATTGTTACTTTATCTATGGCGGAAGCTGTATATGTTGCTGCAGCTTCATGTGCTTGTCAAGCCGTTTGGTTGAGGAAGATTTGGAAAGTTTACACCATGTTCAGAGTAGTGAGAGTACTATGTTCTATAAAAATACGTCAACTATTGAGCTCTTAAAGAATCCTGTATCACATGGTCGAAGGAAGCATATAGACGTAAGGTTTCATTTTCTGCGTGATCTTACTAGAGATGGGGTAATAAAATTGGTTCCTTGTCATACTCAAGATCAAGTTGCAGACATCATGATGAACCATTAAAGCTTGATTTGTTTGTGAAGCTCAGAAATCTTATGGATGTACGTGATTTATCAGCAGCTTCTTTTTATAAGGAAGGATGTTGAAATAATTCACTTAGTCTTGCACTTATTTTGATTTGTTTATAGTCCCTATTTTGTAGGAACCATTATCTGATATTTCATAGGAACAAGTTATTTGTTTTACCACTTCTATAGGCATTTAAACGTGGAGTGCAGTTTGTTCTTGTAAGGCTTTATATGCCCATTTCAGTTGTTTAATAACATAGCAAGTTTTTCACTGCATATGTCTCTCTCAGTAGTCTAATAGAATCTTCATTTTGATTATAATATGCTTGCTCAAACTACTTCCTCGGTTGTTTGAAGTAATTAAAGGATTTGCCTGAGAATATCCAGGGCAGATTACCAAGCCTAACGTTCCACTTATAATCTTCATTGTACTCTTCTTTACTTACATTCAGATGATTTTTCCTACCAGATACTCCTAAATACATCAATAACATAAATAATCAGTTAAGGATTTACATAGAAATTAGAGTTATTAGCATTACCCCCATGAAAAATATGTCTATAATCTTCCAAAATAAATGAATCAACATTACACGAAAAACAAGTCATCCAGGGTATGCAGTACGCGACATGAAATGTTACTTCTTCAGAATCATATACGATGACCAATGAACTGGGTACACAGTTGGACCTCGTCTAGGTGTCGAGTTCCGACTATAGTAGTAAAAATATTGTAGTGTCTGGGTAACAACGCACATAAATATAAATTGTTAATTTCATACATCATTAATGGATCTACTAAAAGAATGTAAATGATAATCACTGTTTAATGTAATTCCTTTACTTTTCTTAATTTTTGCCTGTCAGAATATATAATGTGAATGGGACTTCAAAAAGGCATTTATGAGACGTCCTTAGACTATAATGGCGACACCATTCCCATTATAATGGGGCAAAGATGACGCCTTGCCTTTTTCATCACCAGGACGTTAGGAAACACCTTTGTGACCCTTTGACAACACTCACACAATCATATTGACATTTTTCAACAGTTATTTTCAAAGTGCACCCATTTTTAACTTTCTATCATTACATATTGAGCCACAAATATTAGGATTAACACAACAGATAAACTCATTATCTGAATTTTATGCAAAGATTATTTAATATAATATTTATTAATAAAGAATGCAGTAGCTTCCTTATATCTTGCACTTCCTCATATATTTCCTTAGTTGATTCCTTAACCATCAATGCTAGATTATTGTATTCAATCATTTTTTCCTCTTTATAACTCTCAGCCCAGTCTTTCCGTTCAGCAACAAGCGACTTTCCTTTCTTCTTTAAATTCAGCAAATCAAAGTATTTCTTCTTGTAAAAGGTAACATCATCTTCTTTTGTCTTTGCCTCTGAAACATCCTTGCTTCTGCACTCATTTGCAAAGTGACAATGAATGTTGCACTTGTAACACTTGATCTTCATTTATGCACCATATTTTTGTTATCCCCTGAAGATTTGTTGAATGGTTTCCTTGTACCACCTGCCTTTTTAAACTTAAGCCATGAGAATCTCTTGTCTAAGTAAGCAACAGATTCATCGTCAAGATTCAAGATCTTCAAGAGAATAGAGTTCTGAATCACCCTTGTCACGACTTTCATCTTCCCCTGATTCTTCCTCTTCACTATCTTCCACCGATGTAGACTTCATGAAACTACTTGGCTCTAAATCAGGTTTATACTTTCTCTGAGCCATAAGACCTACAGATTTGATCTTCCTTGAATCATTTTGCATGTCTTGCTTTTGTTTGATCTCCATCTCGTAAGTTTGGAGATTCCCAAACAGATCTTCAAGAGTCATAGTCGTCAAATCTCTTGCTTCTCTTATAGCCAAAACTTTTAATTCACATCCTTAAGGCAAAGCTCTCATAAACTTATTGTTTATGTCTTTCCTTTCATACTCTTTGCCATGAGCATTCAGATCATTTATCAACTTGTTCAATCTATTAAATATATCAATGAGAGTTTCTCCATCTTTTTGCAAAATCCATTCATAACTTTGAAAGAGCATTTGGAACTTGTTTTCTCTCACAGCTACAGTTCCATCACAGATAACTTCAATGGTGTCCCATAACTCCTTTGATGTTTTCAGATTCAACATATTGTTGAGCATATCATCATCAATGGTAATTTGTGTACCGGTTAATTTTCAGCATCTCTCTGCCAAAGTCATACTTCTCATGGATCAAACAACTCACAGAAGACTGATCTCTATAATAATCGAGTGAAGAATTGTTTTTATCTAGCAGAACAACGATGTCTATATATGTAGCAACCCGTAACAGAAACCTTTTCTCAATAATCTAGAGTGGGTTTAACTCCCATTTTCCAATTAAAATACATCACTCTATAGGCTTTCCATATTCACCTCATCGTTCAAAGTAAATCCAATACATCTATGAACGCCTTTGTGTCAACCTACATATATTTTGTTCTTGGACTCATTCATCACTCCTACTCACTCATTATATATATGAAAAATTGTTCATTCGCTATATGCGCAGACAGAAAGACAGCGCTTTACTCAAATTATTTAGCCTGTCGCAACAAAAGAATCTCGAGCTCGGTAAAAAGGAAGCTTCATCTCTTCTTTCAACTATAAGCCCAAATGAAATGTCAAAGATAAGATCCACATCTATCCAAACGTGCAAGCCATTATAAACGTTCATTACGTAGAATTGATTATGGATAATCTATTGTAAAACAATGATTCTGCAACTAGATTTGTAGGGGGGTGAATACAAATCTACACAACTTTTATGATTTTTCTAAATTTAAAACTTATCCAAACAAAACTTAAGAACATTAATATAAAATAAGAGGAATGAGTTCTAGAGGGAGGGATGCTCTCACTTCTCTCTAGAAAACCAGCCCCCACCTTCCTTGTTGCCCAAACCCACCTTCTGCAAGTGTAAGCCACTCTACACTCTAAGGCACACAAAATTTGACACCTCACCTCTTTTTCCCCCCTCTTTTCTTCTTCCGGTACATCCATTTTCCCCCAAAAAACTTTCCACCATAGATCCACCACCCCACCACCTAAGGCCGCCATCTAACCACCACCATAAATGGCCTCTTCTTCATCAAATCTCACTGAAAACCTTTTAGTCACTTCCACCTCTGTTAGAGATGGTGTCACTGTAACTTTTGGGAGTATTGCCTTTGATAAAAGCCCTGTTACCATGGATAATGGCGGCGAAGATGGAGAAATCTATGATTTCTCTTTTGACTCAGACGATGATGACCTAAACCTAAGCCCTAGCGTTGTGCTAAACAGCAGGGGTAGGGTGTTAATTCCATCTAACCTAGCAGATTCCTCAATTGAGGCTTCCAAGCTCTTGCAACTAGCCACGCACGCAGCTCAAACACCACGAGAAGAGGTCATAGCTCTTAACAAGCAAAACATGGAGATAACTAACTTCTTGCTGTCAAAAGGTTCAAAACTACAAGAACTCAACGATTGGCTCAAAACCTCAAATGGTAAGCTAATTGAAAGGGATGACATGGGATTTCCAGTCTAGAACTTGCATAAGAACACTCATTTGGGAGCAAAAACCACGCGGCTAAACAGATCTACTGCGCCAGGTACCTCTTTGGCCACTTCTTCTCAAGATAATGCTATGAATAGTGCTCCCTCCCCTATTTTGGGAGACAAACAGCCCCAAATCTCTTAGAAAAATGTGGTAACAGGCTCGCTGAATGATTCTAAGTGTTGTTTATCTTATTTTCCTCCTGCTAACATTGTTGTCATAGATAGTCAGATCTCTATATCTCCTCCAATTGATTTTTTAAAAAGTCAAGAACTCGTTGGGAAACTAGTCTCATTGGATATTTCTTAGGTTTTAATTTGGCTTTCTCTTTTGTTAAAGACCAATTACTGCTAAAGTGGGGGAATCTGGGATTGGAAAATGTTTATTTCAACCCTAAGGGGTTTTACACTTTGAAATTCAAAACACTCGAGGATAAAAAAATGTGTTAAACGATGGCCCTTATTTTTTTGGGGGGAAAGTTTTTTACGTGAAGCCATGGGTGGAAGGTACTCATTTTAAAAAGGTTGTGACTACCATGGTGCCACATTGGGTTAAGTTTAATGATGTGCCAACTTCGTATTGGAATACCGAGGGCTTAAGTTACCTTGCAAGTGCTATTGGCAAGCCCATTGCAGTGGATGCAGTCACGGCCAAATTAGAACCAATGAAGTATGCACGAATTTGTATTGAACTTTGCATTGACTCACCTAGACCAAAGACAGTCATGGTTCCTATTTTGAGTGACCTTGATCTCACACCTTTGCTATTGTCTGTTTCTGTTGATTATGGCAGCCTCCCTATTTCTTGTCCTTCTTGCAAGATTTACGGGCATTCATTACAGAAGTGCCCAAATTCTCACTGGGTTCCTACAGGGAAGTTATTGACTTTGAATACAGGTGTTACCTTGAATAAGGGACCATTAAATGTAGTACCAGCTGATGAAAATCAAGGCACAAACGTTGTCCAAGTACATCAGTCACCTAGACATATTGAAAGCCCTAAAACAAAACCTACCTTACCCGTCTCAAGCCAGGTCAACCTTAAAAATCCCCATGCACAAGTTTCCTCTTTAGGAAACCCTTTTCAGGTCCTTGCCATGCAAAGTAATGATAATGACTCTGCTTTTAATACCTCCCAAACTGAAGTAAATGATGTGGTGGGCCCTGCACCTGTTTTAAATGCAACTCCAGATACTCGTCCCCCTCCTTTAATTACCTCCGTGTCTGTATCCAAACCTAAACAACCACCACCCAACCCTAAACCTACACAAGCCTCCACCTTCACCATTGATTTGCCCTGCCAAAGCCAACAGAAAAAATCCACCCCACAAAGTACAGCTAAGAAACATTCTAACCCCTGTTCCCTAGCCATCATTCCACCACCAACCAAAATTAAAAAAGTTACCTTTGCTTCTGAAATCAGCACAGTTGTAAGGTCTGATCCATTTGAAGTTAATAAAGAGTTAGAAAATAGTTTACTCAACCCACATGTTACACTGATAGAGGGTGAGTCTGTTGAGGTGCCTTTTCAACCAGTTTTGACAAGAAGACAAAAACAGAGAAAACAAGTTGGAAGGAGTACTCCTTCCCCTCCACTCAAGTTTAAATGAAGGTCTTCTCCCTTAATACTAGGGGACTAAATAAATCTAGCCACATTGCTGAGGTTAGAAAGATGATTGCTTCACTTCAAGTCAATTTAGTTTGTCTTGTTGAAACTAAAGTGAAAGAGCCCAATGCTTATAGGGTTTCTAGAAAAAATTCAAAAAAATGGAAATGGTGTTATAACTATGATTATCATCTCAATGGCAGAATCTGGGCAGGCTGGGAGCCTAATTTTTGGGTTGTCCGACCTTTGCTTACCACTGACCAGGTCATACACTATCATGTTTGTTTTTTGCCTACTAATGATGTCTTGCAGGCGTCATTTATTTATGCACACAACAGAGCTCCCCACAGAATTCCTTTATGGCATACTCTCAATCAAATAGCCGTTAACATGATTGATCCTTGGCTTGCTACTGGTGATTTTAACACCATTGCCTCAATTTCTGAAGTCAGTGGAGGACTTGAACTCTGGAATGATGGCATGCAAACCTTCAAAGATTGTTTATTAAGCTGTGGAGTGGAAGATATAAGGTACACAGGTGATCTCTTTACCTGGTGGAACAAAAGACAGGGCAATCCAATTTTTAAGAAACTTGATAGGATGGTTGCTAATTCTGCTCTGCTTACTCAGTTTCCTACTGCTATTGTGGAGGTGTGCCCTAAGAGCATTTTGGATCATGCTCCACTCTTACTGGTGTTGAACTGCAACCAAAAAATTCCAAAGGCATTTCAATTCTTCACTTTCTTATCTGGACACACAAAATTTTTAGCAACCGTTGATAAAGCTTGGAAGGTTCCTGTGAATGGTAACCCTATGTTGGCTCTCTCTAAAGCTCAAAGCAGTGAGAAGGGTGTTAGTAAAGCTAAATGCAGAAAATGGGAATGTTCATGACAGAGTTCACAACCTAAGGGAGGAGCTAACTGAAATCCAGAATTCCTTAGTTTCTAAACCTGGTGATGTAGCTTTACTAGCCAAGGATAAGCAGCTTGCATTGGCACTTTCACAGGCTTTACTGGACCAGGAGGAACTCTTAGCTCAGAAAGCCAGGGCAACTTGGCTCTCTTTAGGGGATTCCAACAATTCCTACTTTTTCAAGCAGGTGCCTTCAAATTGGAATGCTAATAAGATATTCTCTTTGCAAGATGATACTGGAAACACTGTATTAGGGCATGATAAAGTCTCAAAAGTTGCTGTTGAATTTTTTCAAAGCACTCTGGGAACAGAAAACACCCCTGGTACAAAGCAGTTGCCTAACTTGCCTTCTCTACAGCCTACTCATTGGGATTCTTGGATTGCACCTATCCACAAGGACTTTATTTGTGATACTTTAAGATCTATGAAGAAGGGAAAAGCTCCCGGCCCTGATGGGTTCCCAGCTGAGTTTTTTATTTCAACATGGGCAATTACTGGAGATGGTTTTAGCAAGGCCATTCAATATTTCTTCATCACAGTCAATCTCTCCAGGGACACTGCATGGACTTCTATTGCTTTGGTACCAAAGGTACCAAAGATACCAAATGCTTCTAAAATGCCTGATTTTAGACCTATATCACTTTGTACCACAGTTTACAAGTGTATTTCAAAGATTTTGACTGCTAGACTCAAATCTGTGATGCCCTATCTTATTTGCCAGTCACAAAATGCTTTTATACCTGGGAGGAGAATCAGTGACAATGTTTTAATGGCTCAAGAGTTATTTAGAGGCTGTGGAAGGAAGTTTAGAACTCCAAAATGTGCTCTCAAGCTTGATCTCCATAAAGCTTTTGATTCTTTGGATTGGGAGTTTATTATCAATGTTTTGATCAAGATGAAGTTCCCTCCACTATTTGTGAACTGGTTAAGAGCTTGTATCTATAGCCCTATTTACTCTGTTAAGCTCAATGGAGCCTTGTGTGGATATTTCCAAGGCAAAAGGGGACTAAGACAAGGAGACCCCCTATCCCCTTACCTCTTTTGCATAGCTATGGAGGTCTTCTCTTGTTTACTTAAGCCCATTGACTCTTTTCAGTTCCATTGGAAGTGCATAAAGATTGAGCTAAACCATTTGTTCTTTGCCGATGATGTGCTCTTGTTTTCACATACAAGCCAAAGTTCTATACAATTCATAATGCAGCAGATTAGGGCATTTTCCAACTGCAGTGGACTCAAACCTAATCCTCAGAAAAGCACTAGTTATTTCTCTAACTGTGATGCTCATTTAGTTGCTTGGTTCCAAGCAACCTTTGCCATACCTTTGGGAGAGCTACCTATGAAATTTTTGGGGGTTTCACTTATCTCTTCCAAGCTTTCAGTTAGTCTTTGCAGGCCCCTTTTAGAAAAAATTCGGAAAAGAATATCAAGTTGGACTGCTAGGTTTTTGTCCTATGCATGTAGGTTGCAGTTAATTGCAGCTTTTCTTTTTGTTGTACAATCTTATTGGACTCATGTTTTCATCCTCCCAAAGACTGTACTCAAGGAAATCAAGACTGTCCTCACTAGGTTCTTGGGGAAAGGGAATGTAGTGGACAAGGGTGGAGCAAAAATTACTTGGACTGTGATCTGCATACCTAAGAGTGAAGGGGGCTTGGGGCTTAAATGCCCTGTTATTTGGAACCAATCCCAAATGATATACCAGTTGTGGCAGGTTGAAAGGAAGGATGCGAAGACTTTATGGGCAAGGTCCATTAGAGCCAATGCCTTGGCTGGAAAAGAAAATTTCTTTTGGAGCTTGCCAGTGCCTTTTGACTGCTCATGGACTTGGAGACAAATCTTGAAGCTCAGGCCTATTGCTTTACCTTTTATACAATATGTTATTGGTGATGGCAAAAGCACCTCACTTTGGTTTGAACCCTGGTATAACCATGCCTGCTTAAGCACTTATCCCTCTTCACAAATGATTACTTATTCAGGACTTAGGGCACATGCTTTGGTTAGTAGTATTATAGCCAATGGTCAGTGGAAATTACATGTAGACAATATTTTCCAACATCACTCCCCTTTGGACTGGCAAAACTGGAAGGCCACTTTTGACTTTTCCACTCCTATCACACCTGGGGTTCAGGACACCATCTTATGGAATGGAATTCCTGCTAAGCAGGTTAGGGCTACTCACATCTAGCATTGTTTAAAAGCTGTCAACCCTTTAGTCCCATGGCACACTATTTGTTTGAACAAGATCAGGGTTCCCAGGTACTCGTTTCTTTTTTGGACCATCTTGCCCAACAGGTTACCTACAATGCAAAGATTGGCGCATTTTGGATTAACCACTGATACTTCTTGCTTGCTCTGTGTGTGGGGAAATGAAGACAGGAACCATTTATTTACTACATGCACTTATTCATCTTACATTTTGGAAACGTTGTTTGGCTCACTGAAGATACCTGTTGCTTCCTTTTCTTCCTGGAATGCTTTGCAAATTTGGATGCAGGATTTCAACTCCTCAAAGCCTGCTAAAGAACTTGTTATACTTTCTATCCAGGCCTACTCCTACCATGTATGGAAGGAAAGGAATTATAGACTACATTATAAAGGAGTCACACCACCAACAGCTCTTATAAAGTTCATTGTGCAGGATATCAGAAGTAGGCTTTGTGCCTCTACCTGGGTCAGAAGAAAGGCTAAGGGCAATCCTCTCTTTATGCATTGGTTCCAAATTTGATTTCATTTGGCATTATAATTGTGATTAGCTAGTTTGACTCTGTACTAGTCCTTAGTTCCTGTTAGCTTTTGGCATTTGAACCTGAGTGCAGAATCTTTTAATAATCCATCTTCTCCCTTGGAGATGGCTTGTTAATAGCTTTTGTAGCTGCCTAGGTCAGGAGCTCTGCTCCCTTTCTTGTACTGTTATTTTCCATTTATACACACATATACCCCAAAAAAAAAATATATGAAGTAATAAAAATTCACTGCCTCTATAAGGAATTAAACTTGGTAACAACAAAGTACGCCATAAGAGAAGTACACAACAATATCTCATAATAACAAAGTGCGCCATAACAGAACTACATAATTTTTTTAGTAAAACGGCGACATGCGACCTCAACGGTGGTATGCGTGTCATTGATGGAGGCTCCGATTATGATTGTATGTATATGTATATATTTGTTTATATATGTATATGTATATGGCTGATGGTCTTAGAGAGGAGAAGATGGAGGAGGAAAGAATTAGGGCTCTGATACCATGTGAGGTAAAATCGTTGATTCTAATTCAATAATAATATGATCCTTATATAGCCACAAGAAGGCTATATTCCTAATATTAATTGGAAAACACTTATCCCTAAAATACCAACACTAAACTACTAATGAATATCAATAATATATATATATATATATATATATATATATATATATATATTAACAGTAAAAAGGAATTATAACTAAAGAAAAGAAGTACCTTATAATGTTGTTGCTGTTCAGCTGCACGCTTAATTTTCTGGACTTATGTAACTGTTGAAGAACTTCCTGTGCTCGACCTAGTTTCATCCCCATGCATTGAATTAATATGTAAACTTAAATTTTAGAAAGATAAGAAGATATTATCTCAAATGGACACTCTTATTTTATTTTGAGAGGTCAGAGTTATTTGAATCTAGGTATATACCTCTATATATATCAC
>JAUEJK010388481.1:1915-24146 GCA_032274865.1 Eryngium alpinum
AAATAATTGGCTCGTAGTAGGTAGCCGGACGTTCATCCATGTTGAACATCAATTCTTCACTTTTAGCACATCCACAATCTTTCCTCTCCATTTTACACCAAAATCTTAGACCGCATGATCTTCATTCTGTCAATCCTTGATTCCTCCTGACGTTTATATTTACGAGCAAGTCTGATATTATGTAAAAGTGATCTTCCTTTGGCGCATATAATTGTTCTCAGTTTGTTCATGCGGATGTGGTTCAGCTAGCCTGGTGGTATAAGAATAAAAATTCTGTGTATATAAGGTCTTCTAGCCCCTGCAGATAAAAATGTAGCGTGCTCGAAAAAGAATTGAATAATTTTGAGATATAGTCTCGAGTAAGACTTGCACGAACAGAGGTTCGATGTGGCTTTAGGAGCTCTGCATCTTGGCATTAGAAGCACCAGCCACCATGTACACCATATATAAGATAAAGAATCATGTCGCTTGCCCCATCCTGATCATATCCAATTCCTAAGAAATGAGCGAAAATTATTCATAAGGGTGAATATCATTGCGACTAATGTGAGTTAACACTTATATTTAAAATTATAAATATGTATATATTATCTAGTGGTGTTTGTTATCACATTCTGCACATGCTTCACAAAAATTGCTAGATATGTATATTAATTAGTAATAATATTTTAACGGGCAAAGTCATCTCATATATGAATCATAGAAATTAATCGAGTTAAACTTATCTATTTATATTTTCCTTGATGAAGTTTCGGTGTCATCTTATAGCTTGCTTCTGTCTTGTGAACTTGCCTTGATCAATTGTTGTTAACTAAAAGCTTAGCTCACTGCCAAGTGAATGCCACCAGGAGGAAAATAAATATGTCTATAAGAATAACAGTTGTTGTGTTTATAAATTATCCTGATCCATGTCATTCCAGCTCAATCGGGTACCATCCGAGCAAGTATAAGGTCTGTTCCAATATGAAAAGCAAGTCACATAGAACTTAGTAGTAAAATTAACACCATCCAAGATTGTGAAATGGGCTAGAAACACCATTGCCATTGGCCTTTCAATCATGTTTATTTTTGTATGCTTCATCCCAGACCTCAAACAAGTTCTGAGACCTTCATCTGTCTTATAAGAGCAAGGGTTTTCCTTCTATGGAATGTAACTAACGAATATCAGAATAAGGCACATTCTATTTGATAGTAAACCGAGGAGCCATGAGCAACTTTGAGCAATCCAGGAGCAACTTGAGCAAAGGAATAATGGATAGTTGATCGCCAAGTGCCATCAGTACAGCGAACCCGAATGATTTTTTGTGTGTTCAGATAACTTGAATGTGATTAGTTCTTCTGGACCACCTCCGTTTCGTATATATTTTTCTCTCGGGGTGAAAAGAGATTAGATACTTCTGAAGTACTTTGAACCTTCGGCCACTATTTTTGTATATTGAAGGTATTTTCACGTGTCTTCCTTTTTTTAAGAAAGATGTTAAACTTTTGGGAAGTTTTGAAATTCAATCCAAGCCGTTATCTCAGTATTAACCTCGTACAGTTGAACGAATGAAAAGGATTAACAAAACATAAACAGTGACATGAGTGATAAAATATTTGCGTTGTTGGATGGAATAAAACATAATATGAGTAATCCATTGTGAGCACAATATATAATTTAAATAAATCATATAATTCGTTAAGCACACTAAATCGTCACCAATTTTATAAAAGTTCGAGGAAGATATCCTTAATTAGTAAGAATTAAGCATAATTCAAATCACTACATTTGAACAGCTTCAAAGGCACTCTAAGTGCCTCACAAGTTTTCTTGGCATGCTCTAAGATCATATATTTAAGGCTTAATTCTTACATGTTCACACGAATTTCAAGTTAGCAGAACACATGTAGTATTAGGTTTAATTTATATTTCTACTTTTTTAAATTAGAAAGATGCATATAATAGTAAAATAATAATAAAAAAAGATGAACAGCTCAAGGAAAAGGTGTACCGTCCATTTTGAATACTAGTTCAGCTGTCCAGATGAATCTTATACTCTTTTGAGTAATAATACAATGGGTGGTTGTTTATGTAAGTCAAATACTATGAAAAAACTCCAAGTAATAGTTTCCTGTCATGTTGGACTTGTAGAGACCGACCACAGATAAAACGGACATGGTTCAGATTAATGAACTGAATAAGGCGAGTTATGAAATTTTGGGGTAAATCAATATTTTCCGCCATTAAAGTTACCGATAGATTTAGAAGTTCATCGTAAAATCTATACAGTTCCCACAGACGGCGCCAATTGTTGGTGCTGATTTTCGTGTCCGTCCGATCAAGGAATATCCGAAAACCTGCATAAAACAGAGGCGGGTTTACAGTTCCCACCGAAGGTGCCAGTTGTTGGTGCTGATTTTCGTGTTCGTCCGATCAAGGAAGATCCGAAAATCTGCATAAAACATAGGCATGGCTGATCCCCGGTGATACCTCCGGCATGAGAGTCAGTAACCGTATAGATGAGATAAACTTATAAAAATATATAAATTGTATGTAAAATAGCCCCCTGTTTACCTCAACTTCTCACCGTATATGTAGAGATAGAGCTAGATAACTTGTCTTCGGAGTCTACTTGTAGAGTCCATACCTATCCTGTCACTTGAATAATGGCATGTGCAGTAATATATATTAAAGTGGGCTGCACCGACCAAGGAATGGTCTGGACCGATCAAGGAGTGGACTGGTTGTACAAACCATAGCCCAACAGAATGGATAGATAAAAGAGTCCTTTAAGTATAAATTTTTTAGTGTATATAAATTATAGAAGTATTATATTTATTTATAAGAAAAGTTCTAATATATGTCAGACACCAACAAAAAAAAGTTTAACAAATATAAAATTACAAAATTACTATTATACATTTAATACATATAAAATTGTAGAACTTAGTATAAAGGGAAAAATCTAATATACATACAATAAAATACCTATAATTCGAGCAGTATCGAGTCAAAACGAGTTCAAGTTTGAGTTTTTTTACGAGTTAGGCCGAAATTTATATTCTAAATAATCTTATATCTATCACTGGAGCTTGAATCGTATGATAGGCTCAGTCCAACAAGGACCAAAATTTGACCTATCCACTAAAGTTCAACACCTAAACCCAAACAAATGGACCAATCCAGTACATTGGGCCAAGGCAACCATGTAGAACGAGCCCACAGAAATCCCAACATCCCTTATGGACCAAAGCAACCAAGATAGTTATCCAAGTATAGTCATCCGCGCGGATGTACGGACAATCCATGGATGCACGGAGGCGCAGATGACTTCTTCTTGCATACGGACACCTTCAGTCAGATCAGCAAGCACGCGGACATCACCAGCCTTCAGGTCACGTGCGACACACGCCATTCCTATCAACATCACCTACGTCGGGGGCACGTGCCACTTACGTGGGCAGGTATTTATATATACCCATTCACCATCAATGGTGAAGGAGTTACAAACTTTATTACTGTTAACCCGATAATTAGCTCTGCCTTCTATCTACTTTCTCTCTTTAGAATTTCCACATGAATTCTCATTCTTTCATCGGAGGTGTCCCGGAGCCGGTAAGGCTTTGTATGACATTATTTTGCAGGTCCGAAGATCCGTACCCGGATCCAAGGCGATCCGCACATCAGAAAGTAGATCCGGACAGATTTGGCCTTTTGGGCGTCATCATTTTGGCGCTAGAAGGAGGGCCTCCCCTCTAAGCTCTCCACCATCTCTTCCCCCAATGGTGATTAGTACTTAACTTGGCCCTCGAACAATTTAATATCCAATCACCGCTGAGGATTGAGTCGACACTCAGATCAATGTAATACTGTCCATTCGAAGATAAGATAGGAACTTTCAATGTATTTAGTCAATGGTCATAATATTGATGGAAATAAAATTGACAACAACTGATAAATTAATTAATAAATTGTACCAAACCTTGAATGCCTTGGATTGTCTAGAAAACCTGCAACATGATTTATAGAAGGTTAGAAACAAATAACAATATTTGCATCTATTATTACTCTTACTAGTGAATTTGCCCACTTCGCGAGGCGAGAAGATTGTTAAATAAGGATTGTGGATATTTAGGAATAAAATTTATTTAGGAATAAAAGAAATATGTAATGGATAATTTGTGTATATATTGAAAAAATAGAGTGTGTTTAATTAAATAGTACAGTATATAGTGTATTTTCAAATAAATGTGTATGTGTATGAAGTACAGAAATAGGCAATAAGATTGTGAGTATCATTAAAACTGAGTAATGTATGATGACATCGAAGCATGGTGATGACATGGAAGCATGTCTTATAGGCTTTGGTGAAATGTTTAGGAGTAAAAGCTTATGTATTGCTTTCAAATAAATTCAATATTGTATAAATTTATATTTTTTTACTCAATATTGAGTAGGGCCGCTATTTACTAATTATTTCTTTTCTATGTAAAATTTAACTTTTATTTTTACTTAGTTAGATTGAGTAGATTTCTAATACTTTATTTTGTTTTGTTTTTTAATTCTTTTTCTTAATTTCAAAAATTAAGAAAAATTTATACACATAAGCATAAGTGTCAAATATAAACCAATTTTATGGGGCAATCAATTACGTTTGGATTAGCCCATTAATATAGGGAGAATGGTTTATATTTTTGGGCCCTTGAATTAAAATAAAAATATTGAAGCCCAGAAAAGAATAAAGCCCAGCATTTCGGGTGATACTCTTTTACCGTTGTTGTTTTTGACATATAGCTGGAAAAATTATTTGCAAGGAAGTGTTCCTTCACGTGCATGCCGACGATTTGGTGGGGGAAAACTTTAGATCTGGTATGTATGCATTGTTAGGGGAAAACTATTTATTGTATTTTGAGTTGCTTGTTTGTATTTTGTATTACCTTCTTAAAACCCTAACTGTTGGGCAGAGCATTTTTATTCTTTCCTTTTATGGTGTTTGAATAAACAATAAATCTAAATTCCTGTTGACATTGTCGTGTATAAATGATGCTGAGCAACAATGTAATCTGTATACTTTGATGTTACATGATGGATCTGCTAGAAATATTTAGTTTTCCTTTCCTGATATATAAATAATCCACTCCATTTCATCTGCATGTGACCCTTCAATTTGAAGAGGTAACCAACATCATATATTGAGCTTGATTAGGGTCGTGTTTCTGTGCTGGCTATGATATATATAGTTTAAAGTTATGCTCAGAAGTCATAAGTAGTATATATTTTTCGTTTTCTAATGTAAAATCAATAATGTGATAGGTAGTATAGAAAGTTTATTTGTTTTGTCATTTCTAAAACACAATTATTTGATGTTATGTCTTCACAAAACTGAACCATGTTTCATGGTAAATTAGTTGTCAAAGATAATATATGGATGAGTTGAAAGGGCATGGCTATATTTTCTATTTGTGATAGAATGAACTTGCTTTGTTGTTTAATTTCTTCTGATTTTTTGCCTTCATTGGCTCGAGTCAGGACATCTACATATAATCAACAATGTTAACTTCGATCTGAATATTTAATAGATAGTTTTCTTTACTAAATGTAGTAGGTTTAGAAGCTAAAATTAGTATGTCTAGGCATTATTTGACAGTAAAATCCATGTGTTCCAGCAACACAATATTGTTTAGATGCTAATAATATGCATGGCATATACAATATTCATATGAAACAACTGGCATTGTCAGAATTTGTACTTGTTTTGTAAATAATAGGTTTAGTTTGTGGCTTTGTATGGTGCAGTGGATTGAATGGAGTCTCTTGGTTCTTCTCCGTGGCTCTCTCTTAGGTCTTCGCGGGTAAAGTTTTGTGTTCGAATCACCCCTTTCATGTATTCAGCACGTTAAATGGTATGTGAGCAGAAATCGTTATTTTTATTATTTCTCCTTATTCTCCTTATTCTCTTTTTCGTTTGGCGGTTGTCTTTATTTAATTATTTATTTTATTGTAGCCCCTATTCTGAACCAAAGTTTTTCAACCCCCCTTGTCATGGATTAAGGCGGAGAATTAGGTCCTTAAACCGTAGACCTCTATCTGTCAATGCCCTTTAGAAATTTCAAGGTTTTGTCACTAAACCTACCCTAAAAAAAGGTTGTTGAACTGTATGGATTGGGTTTCGATAACCTGTTCCATCTGTATGGAATTATTTGTTACGGCATATGTAGGCTATGAGCACATAAATGTTATTTTTAATTTCCCTCCTTCTTTGTCATGTTACTTATTTTCTTTGAGAAATTATAATTAGATCACTGATCCGCTTTAACTTGAATTTTTAGTACATTGTGAGCGGCCTGTTTCATAGGTTTGGGGTGTATATACCTTAGAATATAAAGTTTCTTCTCCGAAATGGAGATGTATTTGAAGGGCAACATGTGTTGTCTAAAAATTATTTGTTGGTTTAAAAAATTTATTGAGGAGATACCGCGAGAAGAATATCAGTTATCTCTGCTTTGAATATATTGGTTGTGGGGATTTTGTGATTGCTGTGATTTGTTCTATGGCAGTAGAAGTAGAATATCCACTGCATTCTGTGACTATAGCTAGGAAACCTGTGCAGCCTAGTTCCATCCAGATGTCGATTCTTTCAAAAATTCGAAGGGTAAGATATATTATGTTTAGTGGTATATATATTTTTTATATAAATGAATGTGACTGTCTAACATTTAGATTTTTATGTGTCGGTAGTTCTAACGATAGAGGATAATTTGAATGAGAACCTATTGACTTTGAATGCTACTGACAGTAGCGGTTTCAGAATAAATATCTACATGCCACACCAGTACCACGAATAATTTGAAGACCGTGTTGTAAGTAGATTGTGAAATAAATCATACTCTTTTGATTTAAGAATGTGTTTCTGTATTTGTGTTTGATTGTTTTTATTGCATAGGTTCTTGAAAACGTTGATGAACGTATCGCAAGAACATGGGTAAATTTTGGCTCTGTTTATTTCAAACTGTTAGATAAGTGGTGGAAGGTTCAAGTTCGTAGGGTGGTGGGGAAATGGTACTTTATCAAAGGATGGCGTGAGTTTGCAAGGGAGACTGGAGTTCGACAAAGTGACTTGGTTATTTTATCTATGTCCGACGTATTTGTGTACTTTGATGTTGCAATATTTCGAGACTATGCTTGTACTCGTCTACCAAGTGATGCTGAATGGCCACAACAGTTTCTTAAGTTGATTAATCAACGAATGATTCAGAGAGGAGAAATTGTTAGTAGTTATTGTCATTTTTTGTTATGATATCTATTAATCATTCGATGATGCCGATTATCTAATTGTTAGTATGTGTTTTTTTTTACAGTTGATTCGAAGGATTTTTCGGTCGAAATATGATTATGACTTAGTTAAGGATGTGCAGATCGTAATGCCGAGTAGAGTGATGTACCCTATTGAGTACTCCAAGAATTCAGAAAAATTGAATGGATTGGGTCCGTTTATTATTGCCAATCGGTTAGAAGCAGGCTTCTGTTTGATGTTTTCAAGGCTCTCCGAATCAAGACTGTATGTTTCTATTTATGACCATGATTTGGTTCACATTTGGATGTAAAAATTATTCTCTGGATTAACTGTTAGGCAACTTTTGATGTATTGGAATTATTTAGTGGTTAGTTTCTAAATCAGTGTATTGAAATGTGCGCAGTTTAGTTTTTGCAACTGTGATTCATGGAGAAGTTTCTGTTATTTGATAGTTGTACTCAGATTTATTCGATCATTAGAATCAAAATTTTAGTTTATATGGGAGTGTATTTTGAGATAAATGTGTATGTTTAGTAATTACAGGAATAGCCAATAATATAGTGAGTAAGATGTGAAGTCTGATTTGAAGTATGTTTTCTGGTGTGTAAGATGTGTAGTCTGATTTGAAGGATGTTTTCCGGTGTATGTTACTTATATACGTGTGTTTTGGGATAAGTATTACGAAGATATTATGGAGGAGGTGGGGATCCATGGAACAGGTGATGCGGTGTATTGTTCTGTTTACTGAGGATCTGAACATTCGTTATCTGGATTCAGTAGTTTTGTTTCAGAAAATCATTTGGAGGGTGGCTTTATTTTGGTAATTCAGAAGCTTTCAGATAAGCAGTTTTTGGTGACTGTATTGGATAACTACTCTATGGATGTACACCTTATTTTGCTTTGTGTAGTGCTATCTAAGATAAGATTGAGACTGTGGAACTTGTATATTTGATGATTTGCTCCGGTGGTGTTATCTATTTTGAATTTTAATGACTGATTTAATGTTTTGTAGTATCGTGTATATTCAGAATTATAAGTCTAAGGTTATGAATATCTTGTGTATGCATTGAGAAAATATAATGGTGTTTAATTGAATAAAGTAGTGCCATGTTATCAAATATATATTATAGCAGTAGATTTTAAGACGTAATAACAAAGATTTTAGCAGATGTCGGTGCAAGAGTATAACTGAGAGAGGTGCAGATTTAGCAATAAAGGAATCCGACAATTTAGATAGTTGTTGGAAATACTTATTATAATTCACTTTTTATTAATTATTTAACTATTTCTCCTTAAGTTGTTGATTTTTAGCACCACTGTTTTTCTTTGATATTCTTTGTAATATGTGTTAAGAGGTAATAGAACATGACTTATAACCTAACAGCTGCATGGGAGGTTCTTCCCAACTTCTATATCAAGTTGAATCCCGGATTATGTAGAAGGAATTACTTGGTATAATTTTCTGCTTCTAAAATGTTTTTGTGGGTTATATTCTCCCATGCTAATGTTATTTTTTCGAGTGCAGTGCATACCGAGTTGTGTCCATGAGATTTTCAGAAAGTGTATTTAAACTTCCCTAATGGGGATATTTATGAGTTTCTCTATAATGTCGTAGAAGGATATTTTATCGGTTTTAAAAAATTATTTGAGAGGTTGTGTCTGAGCTCAGTTCGCTACATGTTCTTTGAATATTGTGGTAAAGACGAATTTATAGTGTGTGCAATTAATTCAGCTGTTATGGAGGTTGAGTATCCTGGACGTTGTCTCACATATGATATTTTGCGAAGGACTTACCATACTTGATGATGTGAATGCCTCTTTGCTGGAATGTATCATGAGTCGACGCGGTGAAATTGAGATGGGCATCTTGTTCGATTTCATAGCGAAACTAAGATGCTGTAATGGTCTGGTATGTTTTTATGGTCTTCAACTTTTACTCAGTGTACAGTTATACATTCAACAGTTTAGCTTCTTTTGTTTCGCACTATAGGCTATTGATATGGAATCCAATGATGTATGTAGATGCTGGAAAAGTTCTGGCAAACCGGTGTTGACTCTTATGGAAAGAAAGTGGTCTATTAGGTATAATATTTTTGGGCATAATGCACTTCTACTTGATGGGTGTTTTACCTTTGTTAAAGGTCTAGATATTAGTTTGGGTGATCTATGTGTCTTAGTCAGACATAGAGGTCGCAAACCTTTCGAGTAGCCTTATTTCGTAATTACGTCTCAGTTGGACGCAGTATTATATTGCGTAAGTTGTTACTATCTATCTGATATTATTGCTGATTGCTTATATAAACTATCCTAACTATCCATTTTATTCCTCTTATAGATTATCCTCATATCCCGAACAAAATAATTTGAGTTATTAGTAAGCCATTACTTGCCAGTGGGAAATTTGTAAGTTTAGTGTCTTTTTTTTTTCACAGTATATGTTTTCTGGGTTTAAGCTGATTGTTGTTTATCATTGCTCAGATTCTGCCAAAGTTGTTTGCGAATTTGTTTGGTGATGAAATTCCTCCTGTTGTAACCTTTTCGTGTGGCAAAGACTTACTCTTCACAGCAACCTACAGTAAGGTGTTGATTCAGATAGATGGAGTGAAGAAAATGTTGAAGGAACTTGATGTTGTGGAGAATGATATACTTCTTCTTACTTATGAGAAGAAAGGTTTGTTTGTCGTCTGTTATTTTGGAAGCAATGCAGTGCAGATGAACAACAATTCCCTGTATAAACATTTGGCTGACGGAATGAGACTTTAACATAGAAACTTAATCTTATCTGTATGAAGTAGTATTGTAAATTATGCAGTCTCTAATTTGTCGTCTGCTTGAACCAGAAGTACCTTTTGTATATATCAGTATTAATGTATTTTTTTAAAGATTAATCATATCTTAGGTAAAAAGTAGTGGATGGTACTGTACCAATTTGTAAAATATTTTCACCATTATATAAGTAGACATTAGCAATGACATATATGAGATGTTGCATCAGGTATATACTATAATTTTGAAATATTATAATCCTGAACCGTAAACATCTCTGTTACATAAATTCATGATGCATTATAAACAACACATGGTTTCAGTACAGAAAGATGTCCACACATTTGCTGTTATACATAGTGAGCTTGAACACACCATTCCCTTTGTAATTAAAGAGACAGATATTAGTAGGTGATGCTCAAAGGTTGCTCATCAATTCCGTCAGTCCAGTTAATAATCCCTACTCCCATTTGTATTCCAACGTGTACGTGATGTTATTTGAGATCACCAACATCACCTCACTTGGGATGGAATCCGAATAAATTACATAGTAGATTTGAGGCACATACTGTGGTACAAAATATATAAGTTTTTGTTTAGGTTTCATAGTGATTGTAGTTAAAATAACTTACAATTTCTCCAGTTGCTATACTATTTTCATCAAGTTTTTTCATGAATGCTTTAGGGTGGTGATTCACTGCAAAAAAAATACATAATTGAGTGGAAGTACTATAATAATTCAGTCAGTAGAAGACATATTATAAACTGGGACTTACCCTGACGCTTGTATGTAAGTGTATTAAAATAGTCTTTGAAAATACAAACTAAAAAATGACCGGAATGAAGACTTGGCTTCATTACACAGTAATCTTTATCGGATATACCAACATCGTGAACTAATGTTATCCAGCCTTCGGACAAACACATTTCTGAGCCTATCTGTCTAACAACTACATTCCAGCGTCTTTGTTGAAAGTGTAGAACAACAGTCATTCCATCAGATATAGTCATATGCATGGTCTCATATTCAGTTGGAATCACCTATACATATAGAAGTTGTGTCTAAATAATCAACTTGTATTAAAGAATTAGAACATGAAATATATTTATAAACAAAATTTGTTGACGTCTGTTCTCCATTTGAGTTGACCGGATGAATTATGATACTGCCATCTAATCCACCGTAGCAGTTTATATTCAGCAATGCACAATTCATATCATCCTCTAATGATAATTCTATAATATATAAGGTGTTTAAATTATAAAATATGCATACTAGAACTATGAACCTGACTATTGAGATATGTGATCATTTAATCTATACCTGAACCTAGATTCGTAGTCCGTAAAATAGGAACGTGTATGACATCACAATTAGAGCTATAGTGATAGAGAGCTGGCATAGGATAGTCTAGCTCAACAGCATTGCTGTTAGTAATTGTAAGCCCAAATTCACCACCCCCCCAGTATTCAAAAAAGAGGTAGTGAGAGTATGTCAATCGGTATCGGTTAAACATATTTTTAAGGTTAAGAAAACACTCACAATATTGATTAAATTTAACTTCAAATATGTCACCATTTTTTACATGAATTAAAACGTCAGAAGGAACTTGATTTTTTGATTTTCTAACAAAGGTTGTAGGTAGATACTGCAAAAAAAAATATCTATTATGAATTAGTATGTCCATGGACACTTTAATTGAAATTAAAAACTTGAATTGAATATAAAACTTACTAATAATGTTTGGTAGAATTACTCGGTGGAATAGTTAAGTAGAATTTTCTATTATTATCAATCGAAGCTGCATTTTGTAAGAAACTAACATCATAAATTTGTAAAAGGTATTAAAGATGATCAGATCAATAGCTTCTTACATGGCTAAAATATAAATTTTCTTGCCAAATATAGAATTCATAGTACTCCAAGTGTGTGCTGCAAAAAAATAGAATTGACAAGCTAAAATTAATTATTACATCCACAAAAAGGATATACAGAAAATGAAGTTAAGAAATGCAGTACCTGGTTATAGTTTGGATTTCAATACCGCGCCTCCGTAAAAGCAAGTTATTAATTTGGGAATATGAAGATAATCAACAAACCCTAAGGAAGGAAGCAAATATATTAAATTATATGAAAGAAAGTGTATGCTACTTTTGGGTTTAGATCACATTATAAAAGTTTTGCGTACAGGAATACAATGTCTCATAGAATAAGACCAATTAAGTTAAATAATAATTCTAATTAAATAATAAATAATATCCTACTTAAATATAAAGTTTTAGTCTCTTACTTATATTTTATTATTATTTAATCTTTTACATAAAATATTTATATTTTTAGAATATAATTTTAATAAATAAATAATTGTTATCATAATATTAATTAAATTAAAAGTACTTTTAAAAATAAATAGTAATTCTAATTAGATAAGAAGTAGTGTCCTATTTAAACGTCTTATTCTTAAAAAATAAATTATAATTTCAGTTAAATAAGAAATGATATCATACTTAAATATTAAGTCTTTCTCTCATAATTCAAATTAAATAGGAAGTAATGTAATATTTTTTAATTTATGTTTTATAAATTAAAATTTTTTAATATTATATTTAGAATATTATTTTAAAAAAATATAAAATTCATAAATTTTTATAACCGACCATGCTTTTGCATGGGTTTCATGCTTCTATTGTATTACATACATGCTAAATATTATAACTATAAAAAGTTAAAAATATAAAAACGTATAATATAAATAATATAAAAAACGTATTATAACTAAAAAAATGAAATCTTTCTATTTAGACATTAAACATTGTCAACATTTATTCAGTTGTAGTCAATTAATTTGATCTTTAATAACACTGTTGTAACGTCGTCAAGCCACAAACCCATTATCTGTTATACAATTTAATTGCCTTCTAAAATTTGGTGGCAGTTAGCCATAAATTTATTGTGAAGTGATTTTTTCTATGAGCTGACTTTAGGAAAAGCATGTGGAAATATTTATCACCTTATGCTTCGGTGGGTGTATAAATTCTTCCTCTTCATGTTTGTCTATGATTCATTGTTAATTGTTTGCTTGTAAACATTATCTTGAAGGTATATTTTGTACAGTATATGCTTAATTTCGTTTAAATTTTTAACACTTTTAAGTTATAGTTTGGTAGTAATATGTTCTATGTTATCTGTGTATGTGGGTTGTACTTTCAAATGGCGGAGAGGAAGTCCCGAAATCCCAAATTCTGCATTCCAGTGGTTCCGTACCTCAAATCTTCTACACAAGCTGTAAGTATAATTGGACTATTAAGAAACCTAACCTCCATTATGTACTAATTTCTTGCTTGTTATATGCATGTTTACTAATTTTGTAACCTTGTTTGTTTCAGTGTATTCGAGAAAGTTTTGTTGCAAAGTTTGGTACCGTCATACCGGAGAAGATAAAGTTCTTGCTTGCTAATGGTGATGTATTTGAAGGTTACTTCTCCTCCAGAAAGACTTGCTTTTTTGGCTTACGAAACCTGTTCAAAAGGTTTGGAATACATAATATGGCTCTGTTGTGTTTTGAATATATTAGCTATGGGTGTTTTGTTGTTACCATCTTTGCGCATGCTGCCGCGGAAATAGAGTATCCGCGTGACCCAGTATATCATTTTAGAAGGTTACCAAAGCTGGAGAACATTCCAGAGATTGATTTATTTAACTTTCCATATCGTAAGTTATTTTCTAATTTTGGTCTATATATGATGCTTGCATATTTGATAGTCATGTTATAATATGATTGTTGGTGATTATTATTGAAGCATTCAAACTGAAAGATAAGTTAAACAATTCTCTGATGGAGTTCAATGCTAATCGAGGTGGGGCTTTGTTGATTGAAATTTCAATACCGGAGCATGAGTTTTTTTTAAAGGATAACTGTGTGCTATTGTACTTTACCGAGATGCCGCCTATTTTTTATATGTTGCAGTCTCTTTATGTTGTTTGTTAATAACATATGGTTTTTACAGTTACTTCATGATATTAATGAAATAATCACAAATCAATGGGAAGACGGATGTCATATATTTTTACTTGCTGGGAATGAAGGGTATATGGTTACTGTTAGGCATTTGGATGATGGTTGAAATATTTGTAATGGGTGGGAAAGATTCGCATCAGCTGTAAACCTTTCAATGGATGATATGGTGCTCTTGTCATCGGACAGTAACTGCTTTATCTTCAAAGTTATTATTTTCAGTGGCTACGCTAATGGTTTCGATTTTATTGAACCTGGTAATATCCTTTATAACACTATATAGTGCTCACTTCTCTTGGATTGATGTACCTTTGTTAATTGATGAAACAATAATGTTATGCTCTAAGATTAATGAAATAATCACAAATCAATGGGAAGACGGATGTCATATATTTTTACTTGCTGGGAATGAAGGGTATATGGTTACTGTTAGGCATTTGGATGATGGTTGAAATATTTGTAATGGGTGGGAAAGATTCGCATCAGCTGTAAACCTTTCAATGGATGATATGGTGCTCTTGTCATCGGACAGTAACTGCTTTATCTTCAAAGTTATTATTTTCAGTGGCTACGCTAATAGTTTCGATTTTATTGAACCTGGTAATATCCTTTATAACACTATATAGTGCTCACTTCTCTTGGATTGATGTACCATTGTTAATTGATGAAACAATAATGTTATGCTCTAACTGCAGGAGGTGATGGTCCAAGTCGGTTTGTCAAGTTAGTTAGTGAAGAATTCCTTGAAACTGGTGTGCTGGTCAGTAAGCATTGTTACCTATTGTCATTTGTCCTCTTTTCATTATCTTCAATTGTATATAATATGCTCAATCTAATTTATCATTACAATTTGACAGCTTATTCCTCGTATGTTTTGGGAGAAGTATTACCATCAATTGTCACCCGAGATTGAAATCGTGGCTGTAGGTGATATTGCGTATTCATGTGTTTACTCAGAAACGGAACATACACTGTCTGGATTTCCCAATTTCGCGATAGAAAATAAATTGGAAGTTGATTTTATCTTGCTGTTTGAGAAGCTATCGAATGAGAAGTTATTTGTTACCATATTTGATAATGATTTTGTAGATGTACACCTTCCTTAGATTTGTAGTTTCTTATCTAACTTAATCCTTCATTTTTATGGACATCTATTTATGTGGCTGCTATATAGTTGTAGTTGGCTATGTTTAAGATATTATCTTGTGTGATGTTCTGCAGTTTAATGTATGCTTATTTTATGTTTTACGTATTCAATTTGAGAAATTTTTCTTCCTGTATTTATCTACATATTCACAGATGCCAGAGAAATTTTGTTTGCTTATGAATGTTAATATAATATATATTATAATAGACTTCATCTTCTTACAAATGCATAAAATGAAAACAAACATCTGTTTTCCTTTCTTCATAGCAAAAATCAAATATTCGTTAATCCCTTGGAAAGTCATATATTACTTTGCGACACTTTTCCCTTATTTTTGCTCGTAATTCCTTTTGACGAATGGGGCGCTATCAGCTGCAAGTCATTCAAGGCATCGAGATGTATGTTTTCTAATGATATTGAGACATGGAAGTGAAATTTAAAATATAATATCTACTATAGTTAATGAAATTAAGTTGTATTACGAATTTACCTCCGTATAAGTGGACATTGAAGTTCAGGGATGTGCTTCTTTAGTGTTAACTGGTAGAGGATTAATATATTCAAAATGGCCTTGGATAGCTTCCGCCAAGTTGTATACATTTGACCTTCGTTTGATGTTGTCTTCTCCAATTTCCACAAGAGCTATGATTTATGTGTTCAAAATAAATTTTAGATAGTTTGGTAATTTTCCCGAGGATGTAGCCTGCACGAATTATACAACAAACAAAGCACATTAGGAATAACTGGAACATATATACTTTTTTTCTATAATCAGGCAGAATTTGAAAGTTACATTGTTCAGACTATCCCTATTGCTAAGGAGAGTTGTTCCAGTTAGTCTTCGAGCTTCCCGACCGTTTAGGATAATACCAATAGTCCCTGTCGGATCGTAGCATAGGATTGGCACAGAAATTCTGATATATGACAGTAATACGCAAATTTCTGTTAAGTAGAATAAAAATATAGATACTTGAAAGATCTTATCTAGACTCACTTCTTATGGGGATGGGGTACTGTTCTGGTGCACCCAGTACAATGAAATAACCCTCCTTGTTGTGTTACTTCTTCTTGGAAGGATGAGCATTCATAAACCAACCATTCATCTGTACTCTGGAACTTCTTTATGGTCAAATGTATGATAACTTCTTTCTGCAATTGAAAGTAATTATATAGTACATAATATATGATATATCGCAGCAACAGTCTTGGTTTATATTGTACATGGCTTACATTCACAAAATCCTGTTCGAGCTATTTTAATTCAGACACCATGTATATTTTTGTGCTGATAGTTTGCTGTGTGGACTGTACTTGTTGAGAGAATTCCGATGTACAAATCCTGTTTGAAGTGGAAGTACATTTTTTATAGCAGTACTAATGTAATTTCTTAAAGACTAATCATATCTTAATATAGAAGAGTGGATACATTCTCCTCAGCTGTGTTACACGGTGGTGGTTGTAATTTAGGTAAAAAAAAAATAATGGATGACATTGTACCAATTTATAAAACATCTGCATAATTATATCAGTAGACATTAGTAATGACATATATGAGATGTAGCATCCGTTAATGAGTAAAAGCAACTTTGCAAAGCATCCAGTAGAACCAAAGATAACATATAGCATATTAGTACTAAACTATCATTTGAAGGCGTTCAAAAGTTGAAGAAATAAACGATATCAGCAGACAACGAGTAATGGAAGTTTTGCTAACCAAGGAGAACCGCTCTAGCACCAGCTATAATAACAATGCAGGGTTGTTCATCTGCTTCATTATATAATTTCTGAAACTTCTAGCGAAAGAGTCCCACATAGTAATTGGGATAGACACACTGAGATGACTCAAATATTTAGTATGTGATTAAAACAGTTGAATGCTTCTATTATTTTATTTGAACTACAGTATTACCTTCCATCATTGATCGAAAAAATGAGTAATTATTTCTGTTTGGTTGGATCTCGTTTTTTATTCAGTTGTTACTATTCGTTCTTCTATTTATTGGACTACTTAATTAATAAACCTTAGTTGATCCTCAACATGTGTCTTCCATAACGTATATGTCATTAAATAAAGTCATAATTAATATACTCAGGCAAATAGTACACATAATATATCGGGCTTGATTTCATTTTTTATTAAGTTGTTATTATTTGTTCCTCTATTTATCGAACTACTTAATTAATAAAACTTAGCTGATATTGCACATGTGTGTTTCATAACCTATATGTCATAAAATAAATTAATAATTAATGTACTAAGGAAAATATTACATATAAATATCATCCTCTATAATACATATAAAATTCTTGGTTCTTGTAGATGTGCTGCTGAATGACACTTCTCAATGAAGGAGTAGTTGAATATATTCAGTTTGTTGTTGAAGTCATTTTTAGACAGCAGTATGATAAATTTGAATTCCTTATTTAGAATATTACTTATATATGGGGGTAGAGAAGCTCGATTGCTTATCTAAATAGATGAGAGCATAAATGATTCATTAGTCTTGTAAACAGTATATCTTGTACATAATATATTCAATGTGTTTCATTTCTAATTACCTCAGATGCTCCGCCTTCTGTGTCCTCCCCAATATCCAAATCAAAAACCTCCTTGCCAGTAATCTTCCGAACTTCACGGTCCAATAACATAATTTTAATGGAGGATGTTTTGTCTGTTACCGATACTATAAATTTAAACCTGATATAATACAAAGCAAAAATAACATATGATCATCTATGTTAATACATGTTGAGAGTCATTTTAATGTAGGTTTCGATTTATTTATTTTATTAACCTTTTATATGGAAGACGAAATGTCCTTGCACATGGGATACATCTGAACTTTTCATCAACTTTGTGAATGGCTTGCTCACAAGATGAACATATCCTTTTGAACCACTTATTTCCAACTGCAACTTCAGAAACTGTTCCTTGAACGTCAATTTGTTTCTACATTAATAGTATGCTATTTCTTGGTTAGTTATAAAAACCAGATTGAGTAGTATATCTCTTTAAACATAGCATTTTATTATAACTAAGAGTAGTTTAACCTTAGACATTTGTGGTCCAAAGTCAGCAAAACTCGCCATGTAGTAGATCTCTCTTTCAATGTTGGTCGTATCGTTTTCTTTGTCTAACTGCATTGACATCTCTTGAAATCTGATATATTATATTTTGTTATAAGGCTAAAACATGTCGATAGTAAATGGCCAATAGTAAAACATATTCAATAGATGCATGTACTGTTTTCGAAGCGGTGAGACGCTGTAGTGATCACAGTTAAGGTACCACGTTGTGGCTGGATGGTTGTTTAAATATATCTCTCATACATTGATTATAAACAAATATAAGAATATTTAAGTTGTTACTGACCAAAGACTAAATTATTTTAATTATGGAACTTTTTTTAGAACAATAAACGATTATTTAACACATTTGAGACCCGAAGCTTGTAAGGTTACTTTAAAACTTTATACATTCTCATCAGGCTTGAGTTATAAGTAAATTATTAAATTATTTTAATTTATAAACTTTTTTGAGAATAAAATTAAATTATTTAAATTCAAAAGCTTTTTATTGAAATCATACACATTTGAGATCGCGGATGAGATATCCCCGGAGCTTGTAAGGTTACTTTAAAACTTTATACATTCTCATTAGGTTTGAGTTATAATTAAATTATTAAATTATTTTAATTTATAAACCTTTTTTAGAACAAAATCAATTTATTACGATATATTTAAATAACAAAAATAAACAAATACTTCGCTTGTAAGAAATTGTAAGGAATTTATATACAAATTTTATTACAACAAAACAGAATAGAATACAGTCGAAAAGAATTATTAGTTGCCTGAATCTTTACCACACAGCGGGACCCACCAGTTCAACAAATATTTGTTGTTGTAGATGAAAGACAGAGGCTGCATTACAGCTGTAATGGCAGAAGGAACATAGAAAGTGAAAGGATGGACAAACATGTAAATTTCTTAAGAAGCAAACACACTTCAACTTTAAATTTTTAGAAAGATTATGCCAAATCAGGGGAATTTTCAGAATACCTTAATTACAAATGTTGTGAATAACATTTGATCCTCGTTTAAGATTCGGTGTCTGTAAAGATCACAGAACTTAACTAAGTTTATGCAAGGCATACAAAGAAATTGTTTAAGCAAGTCATGATAATAGTTATTATGGAGTTCGGTTGCAGCAGAATTGATAAAACTTTTAATTATTAGTAAAGATGTTATGACTTGCATATGCCTTAGACTTGTTTCCTTTTTCTAATTATATACGAAGATTTTCTTATGACTTAATGATCAGTAACTACAAGTTTAGAATATTATAAAGTCGAATAGTAATCTTTTTATTTTTATTTATTGACAGATGTTACTTCTGAATGCTGCAGCTAGCACTGTGTGAACAATGCAGTATTGGACCTATTGATATACATTGTTTAATCAAGTTTCAATGCACTTGCATGTACATCATGTAAATCCACGGCCAAGATTAAGAAATCAAAACTTGATTAAACAATGTATATCAATAGTTCTAATATGCAGGGGGATTGGCAACTACTAAGCCTGGCACTATAGTGCCGTAATAACTATGACCATGATATGAACTGGAGAAGCAATGCAATATAGTGCCGTAATAACTATGACCATGATATGAATTGGAGAAGCAATTCAATGCTACGGAGGGAGGAGAAGAACTTGATAGTGGCCAAAAGAAAGGAAAAAATAGTTATACTAGCTCAGATATGTTTAGTACAGAAGTATCATAGATAGAACGGGCAACCACTTTTAGAATGAGAAGGAGATAGTGTAGTTATAGTTCTAGCAAGTATAGTTCGTAGTTGAGATAGTAAATTGTATGTAATTAATGGTTGCATAGCTACATACAGGGGCTGCTTTTATTCGAGTATAAATGACTTATAAGCCACAGAAAGCACCTCGGAGTGTTGTGACTTGTAAGCCGTTTATACGCCAACACATCCCATAGTTCACAGCTCGCATTTGTATGGATATTTGTCGTCGATAGGTCTCACACACCAAATATCATGTAGTACATCAGGCCTAATCCCAATACATTTATCATATTATTGAATTTTAGTGTAAAATGACATCCAGTGATCCAGAAGTACGAAATAGATCTAACAAACAGGGATTGATATGACATATGTGTCTTAGAGTTTAGATTATAGGTCCAAATAATTAGATCTGAACTCAATATAGTGCAAATCTAAATTAAAATTAAACGAGCTAACATATCAGAAAGTAGATGAAATATGAACCAATGTTGAAGAGACCGGGGAAGCAATTTTATGCCTCATACAAGCCAACATCATGCATTTGATTAACAAACATTTTCAACCTAAAATACACTTAGATTAGCAAACAAAATACCAAGTGAGTTTCAAAATTACTGATATCAGCTTCAGCTACTATCTAATAAAGTTGATTCAATCATAAATTTACTATCTAATCAAGTTGATTCGATCATAAACATAAATTTAAGTAGGTGTTAAACCTGAGTGCTGAACAGAAACTGTATCTGTAAAGTGCAGCTAAATTAATTTTTAGTCTATTTTTTTTAGGGTTTTTGCAAAGCAACTGCAAATGAAGATGAAGATGACGTCTGCATTATTCACAAAAAGAAAAAAAAAAGAATGCATGTATTTCAATCCATTTTATTTTCTGTACTTATAACCGGGTTTTGACACGTGTATTTTTAGAGGGCGGGGACCAGTTAGATATAGCTGTGTACACTTTAACGCATTCCCGGAGTATTGGATTTTGAGGGTATAATTTCCTACTTTCATGTAATACACATTATAGGGGGTGTTTGTCATTCATTATAAGCAAGCTTGTAAGTGGTTTTTTCACGTTATTTTTTATTTTTTCATTTATAAGTTGTTTATAATCATACATTCATAAATAATTTTGTTTTTTTATATCCAATTATTTTTTAATATATTTAACAATGATGAAGATTGACTAGGTAACATTTTAGATACTGAATTATAACTATTCTATATATTAGATGTTATATTTTAATTTTTAATATAGACTATAGAGGAGATTAATAAAATTATTCTCTTGGAGGTTATGGAGATGGAGGTGGAGGCTACGGTAAGTACATTATCAAATGAACTATTCATGTACTAATATAAAATATTATGAAAACTCTTTGATTTTCTCCCTCAAAATAAAAATCATTATTATTTTAATAGAAAACGATTGCTTTACTTATAATATTGAAGATTTCACAATTTTTCTTCTAAATACATATTTTAAAATCTTAAATTTAATTATTAAAATATATTATATTGATTAAATTTTAATTTCATATTTTATGGTGATATTTTATTACACAATATCTTATATTTATTATTGTTCTATTAAAAATATTAAATTTATTATTTATTAATTAATTAAATTTATAAATTTATATAATTATTCTTAATTTTGGATTTATCATATTATTCGGTTCGTATCGGTCGGTTCCGGTTCGGTCCGAATTTTATACGTCCGGTCCGATCCGGTCCAAAGACCGAATATATTCAATGTGGTCCACGGTTCAAAAAAATATATAAATTAGTATCCAGTCCAGTCCGGTCCAATCCGGTTTAACCTTTTGTGCAACCTAGAGGTTGATATCAATTCGATCCGCTCATTCGATGGGCATTAATCCGATTTGAATATATTAAATTATTATCATTTATATATATTTATATTAAATATATAATATTTTATTATATATAAAATATTATTTAAATACTATGAGTAACTGATTTCTAATATAAAAATAAGAGAACACGGGAAATAAGTTTAAGCTTATACTCTCACGTTAGTTTGTCGTCCATTATCGAGATAAAATTAATTACTTATTTTTTAAAAATTCTGATACCCTAGATTCGTGTAATTCTTTTTAAAAAAATAGTCTCAACTCATATTACTACGTAAGTCATCCATTCATGTTCTGTAAACTCTAAAAGTAATAATTATAATTTTTAATATATATA
>JAUEJK010388482.1:0-15563 GCA_032274865.1 Eryngium alpinum
ATGTATGTATGTATATATATATATGTATGTATATATATACTCCTCAATCCTAATCCTACCCTTTTTTCTCCGTATCTTTTAAGCCGCCCAAAATCATAGAAAGAAACAATTTTTTATATAACTCCAAGACATGATCAATATATATTTTTCTCCAAGGTCGATCAATAACATCAATAATTAGAAAGAATATACGGAACTCCTCAAAGATACAAGCAAACAATCAAACTAATTAACTTAAAATTAAAGAATTAACAACAAATGTATAATGCACCATAAGATCAAAAAATTGTGAAAGTAACACTAGCAAAATAAAATGATACAAGACTAATAGAACTTATATGTCAAAAATATGAGAGATAGAACATTCAAATCAAAAGAGAGACTTCATGGGAAGTTTGCAAAATATTAAGGGTATAGCAACTTGCAAATCAATCTATCGATTATGAAACTTGCAATCAAAAGTTCAGGGACTTGCTATATAACAAAAGTTTGAGAACTTGCAAAATAACAAGGATATGGGAACTTACCTCAAAATCATGAAACCTTTCTTTAAAACAAAGCCTCTTTGCCTTCAAATTTGCTAAGCTTTCTTCACCAAATTTTCTCTCTCTCTCTCTCTCTCTGTATATGTAGAAAACTGTACCTGATGTTACTTCAAATAAGTTATCCTAGTTAATCCTAGGTATCATGATGACATACTGCACTCCTTATTTCGTCGTCCCTTGTATGTCTAAGCAACTCTTGACACGTATAGTCTGGACCACTTATATCCTTCCAAATTCTGTAATTTCTTCAACAGAATTGAGGCTTCCTATTTAAAGAAATTATTGCACACAATAGTTAAACAAATCTTCCCTGATAGGTGTAGTTCCCTAATGCTATTGGTTTCCTCTGAGTGATATTTCTCCCCTGAGACTTCTTTGATTCCCCGATGAGTTATTTATACCTTGACAATTAAAGTCCTCTTTTATCCTGAAGTTTTTATTCCCTGATGATGGACTTTCCTAATGAGAATCTTTCCTACTCTGCTGATGTTATTCTTAAATATTTTCACCCTTATTTGACACTTGCATACTATTGAGTCTTATCTACTATATGCTTTTACAAAAATTAATATAAGTAATTAGCATTTATTGTAGTAATTACTACTAAAATATCATCAAACACTAGACATTATACTTAACATAGGTTCTATTTTCTGAAAAATCTTATTTTTTGGTATTGAATTTTGTCCATGAATAAAATTGTCTGACAGAGAAGGGCAATAGAAAGTTTGAAAGGGCCACAAGTTTATAGAAATAAAGTAAATAGTAAAAGCATTTAGGTAAACAGGTTGGGAGAAAAAGTCTACAATGCTCTAACTTGTCCAGAAGAAAAGTAGAGTTGGCATATCTTGATTTTACGGTTAACCATCCAAAAGTATTTCTTTTATCTATATATACACACATATAATTTGTAGCACTGAGCCACTGATACTACTTTTAAATGAACGTTTTTCTTCCTGCAATTTTTATAACATAGCATCTCTACTGTTATTTATAGTTCATCGAAATTCTTATTATCACAAAACGGAAAATGAAAGATTATCTTACCTTATATATCTCATGCATAGCACGGTTATCAAATTTAATAAATTAATTTTAAATTTGATTTATATAACTCGTATTTATATATTAATATTATTATTATAAGTTGAATTTAAACTAAAATTTAATTATAAAATACAAATTAAAAAAAAGATTTTGTATTTAAATATAATAAGTTTTTGGTATTTAATTAGGATAACTAACTGAAATATTTTTTTTATTTATATAAGATATGTAAATATAAATAAGAAAATAATTATAAAATAAAAATTTAGGCTAAAATATAAGTTTAGCCTTCTTTTGTATTTTGTTTATCGTGTAATGTATTGATTGTACTTTCATACATTTCCGATTCATTCTAATGCTTTGGACCAGCAGAGCATTATGTGGCTAGGCCAAGCGACCGAAGTATAAGACTCCACCTTGTACTTTTTTCAAATTTAACACACACTTAATCAAAAAAAATTATTATGTATTTAATTCGAATCACTATTTTTTTAATACACATATTTATATATTTAAAATTTTATAATAAATATAAAAAGAGTTTAATTTAATTAGAATTAAATTAAAAAAGTAATATCATATATATATATATATATATATATATTTACTTAGATAGGTTTTTTCTTAAATTTATTTACTTAGATAGTTAAACCTCCTTAAATTAATACTCGATTACTCGATAAATTAATAATCTGAATTAAATAATATTTTTCTTTGATACCAAATCGAGCCTTATACGATAATTTAATAATTTGTTTAATTTATACGATAATATAATTTTATAGAACCCAGTCACCCACGGGTCCCAAGTAATATATAAATTAATAAGTCCATTATATATCAATTTTTAGAATATATTCAACTTATTTAAGAATTTTTTGTAATAACCTTTTATATTTGGTTAAGAAATAATGTATTATTACCTTGTTTCTAATTCGTTTAAATTTTTTATTCTTCTAAAAATAAGTATAAACTAAAATATCTATATATTATATTCTTATTTTAATAAAAAAGTATAATCAATTATCATAATAAATTTATAATATTATATTATCAATAAATTAATAATTATTAATTTAATAATACTTCAATTAATTAACGGTCCAATCTTGTTAGTTATATTAGGGTTTAATCTAATAAGATATATTAGAGACTAAGGTTGGAAATTGGTTGTACTCGGTTAGGTGATTGTATAATGAATAGTCGGACTAATCGGGATTATTCTGAAAGAGTAATCTGACTGATAATCGGAGCTTTTTTAATATTATTAATTATTTGTATAAATTTATACATAATATATAATTATTTTAGTTTATATAAATTTATATTTTCTTATTTAGTATTAAACAATTTATTTTTAATAAAAATAATTATTATTCATTTATATATTACATAATAATAAGTTTTTAAAATAATATAAATCCTAATCAGAAATTGTATCGGTCACAGGTCATATAGCGATTACTCGGAAGAAGTAGTGGGACTAATCGGAGATTTTTAGAACCATGTTAGAGACAAAGATTTCTTATTTATATAGAATAATTTTTTTAGCTAACTAGATAAAAAAACTGTATCAGTGGTGTTTGATTGTTTTGAGTTTAATATTAATATTTGAGTTTTTATATTAAATATATTTTATTTAATAATTTTTAATTCAAGAAAATTAGTATTATAGTTATCTAAAATAGGAACGGCCACCATATATAGTATAAATAAGTCTGGTGTCCATAAACGTAAAGATAAGCTTACTTTCAACTTTTGATAATAAAAGTAAATTAATATTAATTTAAAGTAGAGAAAACGGGATATGAGCTTAAGCTCCTATTTTTATTTAAGTTTGCTTTCCACTTATAGTAATAAAAATAAATCAATATTCATTTAAAATCAAGCCTACTCCTTAATTTGTGTAGATTATTTCAAGTCGACTTATATTATTATATAAGTCAGTTGACTTACCTCCCGTAAGCCCATATAGCCCTTCTCAGTATTATTAGATTCTTTCTTAAAATGGTGGTCGCTTATATTCTTAGGTCATCCCCTAAACCCCTATTATTGTATCTAGATCTATTTATGTATGTGTGTGTATATAATCTATTTAATTTGATAAGTTATTCGAAGAAAAAACCAAATTTTAGTTTAAAACATAGTTACAGAATTCTAGATTAACTGATTAATTCTTTAACTCTGTCCATCGTAGAGAGATCCGATGATGAATCTCATGGATCAAGCCTTTTTATTTTTACATTTTTACTAGTGAAGTACTTTGCGAGAAACTTGAATTCGATTCGACTAGAGTTTATAAACAAATTAAATTCATTCACAAGAATTTGATTATTTATATGATGGAATCGATTTGAGTAAGTTCGTGAGTAGTTCAAACTTTAACTCAATTAATTCAAACTCGACCTTATTAACTTAAACTTGATCGACTTGAACTCGAATATAATTTCTAATTTTATTTTATATTTATATACATAATTTACATATACTTCGTAATTAATATTTAATTTTTTTGATAAGAAAATTATAATCTTTATAATCTTTATACGTTATTTAATTTTAAAAAATTATAAGTGCGGTAATTATTGAATATATATATATATATATATATATATATAATCAACTGCACCATATTGCACAACTATTACACTCATTACATTACAGAATATACTATAATAAAATTTAATATAATATATACATCAAAAGATCCATGTATTGAAATTCGGATATCTCATTTTGAAACATAATAGTTTATTATATTGAAACAACTATATCTTTTCAGTTAATAAGAGGTGGATATCGCACTTTAAATATTTTAGATGTTTAATACATCAATATCAATATATATATATATATATATATATATATATATATATTTCGAATTCAAATATAATTAAACAATAAGATATGATAAAATAAAAAAATACTTTTTTCTAAAAAAATTATAAATACTCGAACTCACTCGATTAAACTCGACTCGATAAACTTGCGAACAGCTTCAGATTGTCTCGACTAATAACTGATTCAACTCAATCACATAAAAATACTCTGACCTTGACTCGAACTCAAATCCGATATGTTCGAAGTCGATTATAGATTATTCGACTCAACTCAAATTGTAATTCTAAATTGGTACTGATAATTTCATTGTTCGAATGCCCCGGATGAAGGTCAGTTTTATCACAAGTCGATAATGTCTTCTTCATTTCCGTTGAATGCTTTTGCTTGTCTTTTCCTTTTTCTGTTAATTTATAAGCAAGTTGATCCCGTCTCCTATTTTTTTAATTTTTTTTACATTTATTCGTTAATGTAACAATAATTTCTGATTATTAGAGAGGAAAAAAGTCAATAAAAACAGAGGTGTTAAATACTAAAGTAATAAATAATTAATTAGCTTGACTGAAAAATATTTAATTAAAATTAATTAATTTAAGTTTATATTTTTAAACAATTTAAATATTCATATTCGATACAACTCGCTCGACTGGACTCGACATGATGAATTCACGTGGAGCTCTAGATCGACTTGATTGATAATCAATTCGAGTTCGATCATATATATGATATTCAATTAGAAAATATACTCGACTTGAATTTGAACTCGATTAGAAAATACTCAGACTTGAATTTGAACTCGATATGTTCAAACTCGGTTAGAAAATACTTGACTAAACTCGAATTACAGTTCTAAATTTGTATTGATAATTTCATCATTCGAATCCCAGATGAAGTAAAATCAATTTCATCACAAGTCGATAATGTCTTTTTAATTTCCATTGAATGCTGTTAGAAAAATAAATGATGATGATGCCTAAACCCTAATGTATGTTGTAGTTCAAACACAGCCATTATAGTTATACACTTGTACAGTTCATAGATATGGAAAATAAATTGTTAGTATTATTTAGTTCACTGTAATAGTATAGAATAAATGTAATGGAAGTGGATAAGATAAATTTTGTAAGCGATCCATCGATAGTAATAAAACATGTATAGGCAGTGGATCGCTTTACTTTTGTATTAGCAGGAGATAGTTAGTCCATGCAAAATCAACATCCGTGGATAGCTATTGAAAGCGGATCAAGGAAGGAGTTGACGGTGGATAGAATTCAGAAATAAACTTGAAGCACTGCCATAAACTTCCAAAGTTTGCTTTATGCTAAAAGATTGCAGATGAAAGCGATAGTTGACTGCACAAATTAACTTAGAGACAAAACAAATTAATGCAATTGCTGAGTTCCAAAGACTGGAGGAAGAAGACAAGAGACAATCTAATTCAAAGATCACCAAGTTCAGAAAGGCATGTGTGGTAGCTAAATAAGTGTTCCACTGCCTGTGATAGTTTCCAGATTTGGAAGTGGATAGTGGAAAGTTCACTTTGTTATCTTTCCAGTTTTAGAAAAGATGTTGTATTAGTATTGTTTCCAGTTTTCATTTGTAAGTTATCTTTTACATTCTTAGAGAGAGAAATTTTTTGTATCTGGGAGTGTAGAACTTCGAAGCACCATTAATTTGATGAGGTTACTATGTTGCCTTGAGAAAGGAAAATCTTCAATAATATTTACCCAAATATTGTTGATAAACTTCTGTGTATTATTGCACGTTCTGTGATTGTCTTGTTATTCTTGCATGTTAAGTTTCCACATTGAAAGATTTTCCAAAGAAGTTTTAAAATTCAAATTAGCTGTGAGATTGTATTCAACCTCCCCTTCTACAATCTCAGAAGACATTGTTTCATTCTTAACAATTGGTATCCGAGCTTGCTAGCTAACTACACTAGCTAGAAAGATCCTTGAAAGATGTCTTCTAAGAATCCAAAAATTCATTTTCTTATCAAGAAAGAATATTTCTTTTGGAAAGCAAGGATGAGAGTGTACCTAAGATTCCAAGATCCAGACTTCATCTCCATCATTGAAAACGGTCTAATAGTGCCATAAAAGCTTGTTACAGAATGAGTGGAGGATGGAGAAAGAGTTCCTGAGCATATGGTTCAAAAACTCATATTTGAGTTCTCTACGGAAGATACAGATTATACTTAAAAAGATGATAAGGTAATCAATATCTTGTTTTCTGCAATTGATAATGAGATGTTGAATATTATCATGAATTTTTCTTCTTCCAAGCAAGTTTGGCAGCTATTGAAATCATTTGTGAGGGAACAAGGGATGTCAAGGAAAACAGGTTGCAAGTTCTCACTGAGGAGTATGAAAGTTTTAACTCCAAGAGTGGTGAGACCTTGGATGCAATATTATTTGCAAGGTTAAAGGGTTGTTGAATGATTTGAAGCTTTATGGGAAGTCTTATTCAAATCAAGATGTCATTGCCAAGTTTATGAGAGCTTTGCCTAGAGCTTGGGAACCTAAAACCACAGGTTTTGAAAAAGCCAAAGATCTAAAAACTCTCACCCTTGATGAGTTATTTGGCAGTCTTCATACCTATGAGTTGAGAGTTTATCAGAGAAATGAAAGAGGAAATGGAAAACCCAAGACTCAAGATTTATCTGAAAAAGGCAAATAATTTTATCAAGAAGAAGAAGCAGCGGATAAACATGAGAATGAGGACATTGAGGATGAAGAGTTTATTGATGAAGGTGATCCAGAAGCTGATGCAGATCTTTATCCTAGTGATGACATAAAAAAGATCCAAGAGGAGAACCTGGCCTTTGTTGTAAGAAGGTTTGTCAATTTCATGTCCAAAAGAGGAAGAGGAAGATCCATTGTCAATACATGGAGAAAGCCAAGTGGGCAATTTGGATCAAATGCTTAGTCTAAAGCTACATGCTACAATTGTAATGAAATTGGTCATTACTCTTCCCAGTGCAGAAAGACAAATTCTTCAAGACCAGGTGTTAGGGGAGCTTGCAGCGGAAAGGCTAGCAGTGGATCCTTAGAACTTAAAGAGTTTAGAAGGAAATATAATGATCTATTTAAGAAAACTCAAAGAGGTTCTTGAAAGGCTTATGTTGTTGAAGGTAAGCATTGGGCTGAGGATAGTGAAAATGATGAGCATCGATACAAGAGTATTGGATTAATAGAAATATGATCAAGTAAAAGCAATGCATCTAAGGATGTATGGATTCTTGAAAGTCGATGTTCCAGTCATATGATAGGAGAAATAGCCCTGCTCATAGACTTTGAAGAAAAGGCTAGTCCACCTATTACCTTTGGTGACAACAACAAGGGTAAAATAATAGGATATGGCAAAGCTATCTATGAAAATGTCATTCTGGAGGATGTAGCTTATGTTGCTGGATTAAAGCATAATCTCTTAAGCATTAGTCAATTATGTGACGGAGGTTATGAAGCAAAGTTTGTTTATTCCCAAATAAGGATGTGAAATTCCCTGTCTAAAGGGTGTGAGATGTGGAGATGCTTATCAAGAAGTGTTTGATGGTTCTTCCAATACTGAAGTTTCATGTTTCATAGGCAAAGCCTGAGAGGATGAAAGAAAGTTGTTGCATAAAAGGCCAACTCATTTAAATTTTAATAATTTAAATGAGTTAGTCAGAAAGGTTTTAGTGGTTGGTCTTCCAAAATTGGAATTCTCTAAAAGTAGATTATGTGATGCATGCCAAAAAGGAAAGCAAAGAAAAGTCAGTTTCTGCAGTAAAGAATTTACATCCATTTTAGGTTCACTGCAACTTTTGCATGTGGATTGTTTGGACCAGTAAATATCATGTCCATTTCAAGAAAAATATTTGCACAGGTAGTTATTGATGATTATTCAAGGTACCCATGGGTAAGATTTCAACACTCAAAAGATGAAGTGCCACATCAACTTATTGATCTCTTTACTCAATTAGAACTGGAATCTGGAGATAAAGTCAAATCTTTAAGAAGTGAAAATAGAACAAAGTTCAAAAATTCAATCATGAGTGAATACTGTTTGATGAAGGGTATTAAGCATCAGTTTTCAGCCTCAAGAACTCCACAACAAAATGGAGTGGTCGAAAGGAAGAACATGAGCTTAATTGAAGCAGCTAGGAATATGTTAGCTGAATCTAAGTTACCAACATACTTGTGGGCTGAAGCTGTATCAACTGCTTGTTTCACTCAAAACAGATCTAATTATCAAAGGCAAAAGTAAGACAACATACGAACTGATAACCGGAAGAAAACCAAACAATAAATTTTTACATGTTTTTCAATGCAAATGCTTTATTCTAAAGAATCATGGAGAAAATTTGGGTAAGTTTGAAGCAAAAGTTGAAGAGGCAATTTTCCTTGGCTACTCTCTGATAAGCAAAGCTTTCAGAGTTTATTTACTGGAAAGACAAATTGTAATTGAATCTATTCATGTAAGCTTTGACGATGGAATAATTAATAGAGTTGATGATGAAGGATTCATGGAGGAATTAAAGTTTAAAAAAGAAAGTAACTCAGATGAGGACAATGAGGAAGGAGATCCATCCAATCCGGTTCTAGAAAATGAAGTCAATGATGATAATGCCACACCTAATCTGTCATCCACTAATTTAATGCAATATCTGTAGAAATCTCTTTAAATGCTGTTGAGCCACCTTCAAGTGTCGTGAGAGATAGTCTATCCACTCCTCAGTTATCCTCCAAGAGTATAAACTCGAAAAACTAGGCAGCGGATGGCGGGTCCTTGGATCTATAAAATGAACTGTCCAGAATTCAAAGAGGAATTGGGGAATTAAACTTGGGGGGGGGGGGGGGAGCTCAAGTAATGAATTAAGAAGTATCCAGAAGAAATACCAGTTTGCCTTATCAAATCAAATGGATAAGAGATAGCATCAAATAATTAATGTCTTTACGGTTGCTTTCTATCTCAAATGGAGCCAAAGAAGATTGAGGTTGATATGGAAGATGCGTATTGGATTGTGGCAATGCAAGAAGAACTTGGGCAGTTTGAAAGAAATAAAGTCTAGAAGTTAGTTCTAAGGCCAAGAAACAGAACTGTGATTGGAACAAAATGGGTTTTCAGGAACAAGCTGGATGAAGAAAGAATTGTAACAAGGAATAAAGCAAGACTGGTGGCCAAGGGATATTCTCAATAAGAAGGAATAAAATTTAATGAAACTTTTGATCATGTATCAAGACTAGAAACAATCAGAATCTTTCTTGCCAATGTTGTTCATAAAGATTTCAAGGTTTACCAAATGGATGTTAAAAGTGCCTTTCTTAATGGTAAACTTGAAGAAGAAGTTTATGTGGAACAACCACTAGGTTTTGAAGATGAAAAGAACCAAATCATGCATACAAGCTGGAGAAAGCGTTATATGGACTGAACCAAGCCCCCAGAGCTTGGTACGACACTTTGTCTAAATTCCTATATGAGAACAAATTTGTTAGAGGGACAGTGGATAAAACTCTTTTTTCACAGAATCTGTGGAAAAGATATTATCCTAGTGCAAATATATGTTGATGATATAATCTTTGGCTCTACTGATGATAATCTCTGTCAGAAGTTCTCAAAGTTGATGAAGAACAACTATGAAATGAGTATGATGGGTGAAATGAGCTACTTCCTTGGACTTCAGATCAAGCTGATTAAAGATGGAACTTTCATCTGCCAATTAAAATACATTAGAGACATTCTCAAGAAGTTTGACATGGTAGATTCAAAAGAAGCCAAGAGAACTATTGCCACAAACACTAAACTCAATGCATATGAAAAAGATGAGCCAGTGGATATGAAGCTATTCAGGGGGATTGTTGGGTCTTTGTTATATCTGACTGCAAGGATGCCATACATCATATTTCCCACATGTCCGTGTGCAAGATCAAGTAAATCCTAAGATGTCTCATCATCTTATTCTAAAGAGAGTTCTCAAGTACTTAAAAGGAACGTCCAATGAGATAGGTCTGTGGTATCCCAAAGGAAAAGGTTTTCATTTGGTCGGATTTAGTGATGCTGATTATATTGGATGCAAAATTAATAGAAAAAGCACCACTGGAAGCTGTCAGTTCTTAGGGGGTAAACTAGTCTCTTGTTTAGTAAGAAGTAATACTCTGTGTCCACATCTACCGCTAAAGCTGAGTATTTAGAAGCTCGGAGTTATTGTGTTTAAATTTTGTGGATAAGGAATTAACTTATGGACTATGGCATTACTTGTAACAAAATCCCTATTTCTTTGATAATACCAGTGCTATTACTATTACAAAAATTCCAGTTCAGCATTCAGGGACCAATCACATTGACATCAGGTATCACTTTATAAGGGAGCATGTCATGGCTGGAACAGTTGAACTGTATTTTGTTCCGACAGAAAGACATCTTGCAGAAATTTTCACAAAGCCATTGGATGGATCTACTTTCTCCATGCCTGTAAGTGAGCTTAAGATGCTAAATATGAAATCTTGATGCCTAATTAAATATGGATTGAACTTTATAATTATATTAATGCTTATTATCCACTACTATGGATTGTAAAATATTAATATGATTGACTTTGAATAGTTATGTTTGAAACACAATTTATCAATTCATATTGATTATGAAATCACTTCAATATATTGAATAAATCATGTTTTCAAATTGAACTGTTAAAATCTTAAGTTTGTTCATAGTTAAACATCGGTGGATAAATTTAGGGATCAAAGTTAAAAATAAACTTCAAATTCTATGTACAAGTTAACTAAAGAAAATCAACAATTCATATATCTCAAGTTTTAATTTTAAGTTGCATCTATCCTCTGATAGTCATCTCATCTGCAGATAAGTTTATCTGCCGATATTATATTAGCAACGGAACGTTTGCAAAATAAGTTCCTTTTCTTTAATCTATAAAAAGGTAACTGTCAAAAAAATATTTGTATCCATTCACTACCAAGTATTTTATTCGCCGATGGTTTATCCACTGATAATATACTAGCAGTGGACTGCTTAAAATAATTTTTAAGATATCTAAGAATTTATTTGCACTTATTCACCGCCAAGTATTTTATCCATAGATAGTTTATCCGCCGATAATATACTGGCAGTGGAACTCTTGCAAGTAACTTCCAACGGTTAGAATTCCAATATTCCCACCGCTAACTTAATATTGGCAGTGCAACGCTTTCACAATTTCTGACAGTTAACCTTTTACAGTATTATCCTTACCGCTGTTCCAATCATTGGGTGACACACAAGAGTTACTATTTCAACCCTTATGAAAACTAAATCTCAACCATCCAATGATTTAGGGGGAGTTAAAAGAAAGTAAACTTCTCTTTTATAATTCACTTGAAAATATCCTCTGCTAACCAAAGTCTAAGGCAATTTTTTGCAAAATTACAAATTAGATTAAAATTGTTACTGCTCTTCAAATCAATTCATACTCAACAATGGCGCCAACCAAATATTTGTTCGTAGATGGTCAATACAAGTTCAAGAAGATAAATTTCCTCATGTTCAACGACAAATCAAAAGCAAACAAATATTTTCATGAACTTATAGACTATTTTAATCGGAGCCCTATCTCATTTGCTCTTAATGCTGCTCTGGTGATGTCCAAGAAAGTGATTGAAGAAATTTGGGACTCTGCTCAGGTAAATTTTGTCTCAAACACTCTTGAACCTAGCACTATCTCCTTCACTGTCAATGGTGAAGTAAAAATCTTGTTTCCTACTTTAATAAAAACTACTCTACACTTGCCCAATGAAAATCTTGTTCCTGACCCTACTGAGGAACAAATGATTGATATGCTAAGAGAAATGCAATGTAGAGATGTAGATTCTATCAAGTTTTCGAAACTAACTAGAGCCCTAAATAGAAATGAATGGTCCCATTTCTTTGCTGTCATTTCTGAATGCTTTAATGGTAAGTGTAGTGCATGAGACTTACTGCCTGCTTTAGTTCTTAAAATTGCTTACAATCTTTATAGTAATACTTAAATTAACATTGGAGAATTATTATTTGTTAAAATGGCTACTAAGCTTGGGTAAAAAGCCTCAAGTGGTAAAGACATTTACTTTCGCAGATTCTTCATGATTATTGCGAATCACTTATGTCAAAATCTTGAAGTAAAATAGTCTGACATTGTCCCTAACTGTCATGGAACCTCAAGAGTACTGTTAACAGAAGTGTTAACAGGACTGAGAATACTTGGGAGTTTGTGTTGCCCAATCATATGAAGACAACTGGGACATTAGAAGCTGTTATGGGAGAGGACCGAGACCAAGCTCTCCTTAACCAAGCAGCACAACCTATGAGAAATTACAGCAGAAAATCCAAACCATCTTCCTCTTCCACTGCCATTCCCAAAAAGAAGGCAGGTGGAGCAAAGAGGAAACTTATACTTGTGCCTGAATCTGAGTGGGAGGAAGAACAAGTCACTAAGAGAACTGAAGGAGAAACAAGGCAAGAAATCCAGAGTGAGGAACCCCAAGCCAATTTAGAAACTTCTCAACAAGTTGTTAGTACTAATAGGGGAGAACATAATCTATCCACTGCTTCCCAACAAGCTGTGGATATTGAACAATGCCTTAGTCCCAAGGCATCAATTGCACACACTCACACAAAACCAGAAGCCATCTTCTATAGGAATAAGTTGAAAAAGATGAGTGAAATCACAGATAACATAATGCACAATGCACAAAGTAACCCTCAAACTGAACTTGCTTATCCTACTTCTTCTGAGCAAGTGCCAACATCCAGTAGTGACATTCCACAACTCACAAGTCCACCTAGGTTCCCATATGGAATAATGGATGAAATTATGGATCTACATTCTCACACATCTTCATTACCTATATTTGAGGAATCAACACTCATTGTACCTACACAAGTAGAAGATGAAGTGATGGCAAAAAATATTGTGTCAAGCGATCTTCATGATGCAAGAGTTGAGCTATCCACTTCACAACTTACTTCAGCAGTGGACAACATCACATCCACAGATATTTCTTCATCTGTCGATATCTTAGCATCTGGCCAAGTTCAATCTTTTAAGGATGGAAGTGTCGTATGACCTCCAGAATCTTCATCTATGGATGCTACTCAATTTATAATCATTTCCATTCATGATTCCACAACTCAAGTGGGATATCCTCTAGCTTAGGATGTTGCTCTGCATTCATCTAGCACTTCCTTTTATGCAGCAAGGATGAGGAAAGAAAAGAGAGGATCCAAAAAAACCAAGGAAGAAGAGAGCAATGAGAAATCTGAGAGAGAAGCTAAAACAAAGCTTGCTTTGGATAATCTCAATCTTTATCTACAAATGGAAGAGAACAATCTCTTGATCCTGACATTGTGGTAATGGTAGAATGGAGGCATTTGAACAATGCAAATAAGCAAAAGCTAAGGGAGTTAAGGGCAAGGCACAATCATACAATAGAAAAAGCACAAATGGATGAATTGGAAGAGCTCAAGAGGATTAAATGGGAGTTTCAACAGGAGAAGACTGTGGCACCAAGTTAACAATCTGTGGAGCCACAAAATCAGATTCCATCCACCTCTCAACAGCTAACCACTGACATTGCTCAAGTTAGTAGACCTCAAACAATTCCTCCATTCACTGCTACTGTTACAATTGCTCAACCTCCACCCGTTGCTATACCTTTACCTCTAGCAACCACTGTCATTATTCCTACAGCTCAACCACTCACTTCCATTGCATCTTGACCATTAAACATCCACAACCATAGTTCTTACATCTCAAACAGCCACCTCCATAATTCCTCACACTTCCACTCCAGAAAAGTATAAAATTCCAGAAAAAAAAATAATCCCAACCTCAATCGAAACAGTCTTTAAGGCCTTCCCTCATATCATAGATCCATGTTCTAGGACTGAAATTCAAACCAGAGTGCTTCCAGTTCCAAGCTATGCCCACATAAATCATTTTGATCTCAACCAGCTAAAAGCCATCTATGCCTACAACTTTATCAACTGTTATCCAGCAACCAGATCTATGAACCTTGGCTACTACACTCCTACATATTTTCTTAATGATGTCCACAGTATATGTTTGTCCCTAAACAATAGTTAAGATTGATTGTTGAAGGGGGGTTGAATACAATCAATTAGATTTTTGGCAATTTTCAATTTAAATTAAAAACTAATTATATTCAATCTGTATATGAACTTAGAAGACAAAGACAATATATCAAAAGATTAATTGTATTAAATCCTTTGAATGGTTCTCACAAAAATTGGTATCTATAATAAAGAACACCAGCTGCTGCTTTTCTGTGAATTACAAAGAAAATAAAGCTTGAATACTTCTGTAATTCAATATCCAACTTCTACAAGTCAAGGGATATTTATACTAGAGATTACATCAAAAAGGAAAAGATAAAACTTCTTAGTTTATCCCTAAAAACTTGTTGCTAATCTAAACAAGAAGTTACCAAAATTAAAACACTTGTATAAATATCTTCTTGCTTAGCTTCCATATCCAAAACTGGATAAACGTGAACCCTTAGATCTTTTCTGCATCAGTCAAAGTCAACGGTCATAGCTGCTGGTCAACGCTTAGCTTCTGACCCTACCTGCTTGTCAAGATATTTTTCAACCGTGATGGACTTTAACTTTGATCTCTGCTTTACATAATTTCTCTTAACATAAAGATTCTTTATTAAGATCAACTTCAAGCTTCTTGTATTCATAAGAGCTCTTTCTGTCATACCAGCAGCTAACACTTAGGTAAATACACATCATCAAACTTTGAGTACATAATCCTAACAATCTCCCCCAGTTTGATGATGTCAAAACTAAATATTTACAACTAATATCTATTACAAAAATATAAGTTGTATCTATCTAAACTGTCTGCTCCAGTGTTCATCAGATTTAAGTTGATCTTCAACTATCTTCATCTGTACTTCTGCAGAATAAGCATGTGGTATATTTTGTGTACCCTCTCTATCTTTCCTTGCTTTTCTGATCTGCTCTAGCTTCTCTCTGAACAGCTTGTCCCTTCGTGCCTTCAGAATCTACATAGCTTCTGTTGGTTCCTTGGATCTATAGGGCTTTGTGTTTAATATGTTTGATTATTAAGATTACAATAAGAAGAATACCTGA
>JAUEJK010390668.1:0-15555 GCA_032274865.1 Eryngium alpinum
ACTTGAGGTCCACAAGCCCACCACAGGCCCCTCAAAACATCATGATTTGTTAGGTGCTGGTTGGTAGTCTACTTATGCCTTATATTCTGAACAAAGTCCCACAAATCTCTCGATGTGGGACGAGAGGTGTTACAGAAGTGACATCCTGTACACCACTTTCTCAACAAACGAAATCCTTAACACTAACCTCTCCTGGAGAAGGCAGCATGTCAAGCACATCATGTGATAGTACACATATAAGAATCAAGCCATTAATTGATATCATTGTAAAGACTGAGGAGATTGAATTAGCTGATGAGTTTCTCCTTCTTGATGTAGATGAACCAAATACTTTCTCAAGTTCTCTCTCTAAGTCGATATAAATCTCCCTATATTTCTACTTTTTTCCTTATGATTCTGCCTGATTTCTCATCTGTTTCTTACTCTTATTACTATGTTCCTGACATTTTAGTGTTTAAATATCAATAATTCCTTCATGTACAAACCAACATCAACAATTTAGAAATATCATGACTAGATATCCTTATGTAACTGGAAGTACAAAAATATATTAAGATTTAAAAAAGACAATTCTAATGGAAGTGAATGAAGAAAAATGTGGCTGAATGGGAAAGTAAATGTTTGACTTGGGCCGAGAATTAAAGACCTAGTGGGCTTTTGCAACCACTAGAGATACCTGAATGAAGGGAGGATCAAAGAACAATGAATTTTGTCACAGGAATGCCAAAGACACGCCAAGGTTTTGAAGCTATATGGTTTATTTATGGACCGACTTACGAATGCCAAGGTTTTGACGCTATATGGTTTATTGTGGATCGACTTACAAAATTAGCTCACTATTTAAAGATTAAGGAGAAGTACGATGTTGGAAAGTTGGTGCAAATTTATTTGGATGAAGTTGTGACAAGAGGCCTTATTTCCATAGACAATAGTTTCCGACCGAGATGCAATGTTTACATCGAGATTTTGGAAGAAATATCAAGAAAGTCTTGGCACCAAAGTGTCTTAGTACTGTGTATCACCTAAAAACCGATGGCCAAAGTGAAAGGAATATCCAAACTTTAGAAGACATGCTTCGAGCTTGTGCATTGGACTTCAAAGGAGGCTTGGTAGATCACCTATCATTGGTGGTGTTTGCATATAACAATAGCTATTGTACGAGGCATTATACGGATGGAAGTGCCTCACACCGTTGTGTTGAGATGGGGTGGGTGAAAGGATAACCAAAATTCATATAAAAGATGGTAGAGTCTATATAAAGTATAAAGAAAATGTTGAAAGCGGCACAAGATAGACAAAAACAATATGCTGATAAAAAGAGAAAAGATAAAATCTATAATCCTGGGGATCATGTGTTCCTCAAAGTCTCGTTATGGAAAGGCATAATTCGATTCAGAAAGAAAGAAAAACTTAGTCTAAGTATATATAGGTCCCTACGAAATACCGAGGAGGGTAGGGAAAGTTGCTTATGAATAGGCATTACCTCTAAAGATGCGAGTTCACAATGTCTTCCATGTGTCTCTACTCAAGCTATATCAATATGATAACAAACATATAAATTAATAAAGTTGAAATCGATAGTAATTATGGGGGCAATTGTATTAGACTTGGTAGTTTTGTAAAAATTATGGGGCATTACTTGATTATAAAAAGACCCATGTTACATTTTCACAACATTCTCGATCATAAATTTTTCGGAACTATTTTTTCCTTTTTATATAGTAGATTTTTTTAAAATTAATATTTGATAAATCCTTTAACTCTTTACAATAATCAATTTTACGTGGCATTCAATACCTGTATCTATGTTGTTATACTATTTTTTTATTTTGTAAATATAAACATAAATAATATTTATAGTTTTACAATTGTGTAAAGTGCGATTTGAAAGATTTTTTTAATTTTAATAAGTAACACTCAGTTATTAAATTAATATCATTATTAAAAGTTTACTTCTAAATTAAAAAAAAACAATTAATTACAAATAAATGCTAAATTAAATTTGTTTATAAATTTTATTATAGGAAAATAATTTGATAATTTTATATTAATTATTTAAAAATTAAAAGCTTTAGAATTTTATATTTATTAAAATAATAAAAACATAAATATTAGTCAACAAATCTCCTTCTATTTAATTAAATATAATTAATAAATGAAGAAATTATAATTTTTACTTAAAAGAAATTTTGTTTTATTTATTTAGAAGTAAACTTTTAATAATGATATTAATTTAATAACTGAGTGTTACTTACTAAAATTAAAAAATCTTAAAATATTGTTTATGTTTATATTTAAAAAATAAAATAAATAGTATAACAACATAGAAACACGTAAAATTGAATGCCACTTAAAATTGAGTGCACAGTGAATGCGACATGTTCAATTTTAAGTAAGCCACTTGTTTAATTATAATAGGTACTCCCTTTGTTTTTTAATAATAGGCGTTTTAGGAAAAATGGGTTTTTTTTAAGCAGTGGACGTTCTCTCTGATCGATACATTGAAAAAGAAAATAATTATTAGTTACTCCTATTTAATGCTAGGAAGTAATATTAAATGTCAGATAGTACCTATTTTGACCAAGTGAAGCTATATCGAATGGACCGACAATATATCAGTGTGAATAATTTCCAATAGCCTTCCCGCTCTCCAGGATCTCCCAATAGGAAAACTTTGTCGATGTTGCTTTCCTTTGACACACGTCTCACAGTTATGATTCGGTTCATTTATTTCTGGCAGTCCACTTACCATCTTTGCTTTTGATAATAGCTTTAACCCGGTAAATCCAAGATGACTAAACCTTAAATGCCATAACCACGAGTCATCTTTGATAGTAGCCTTCATACAGGTCACCAGTTCCGATTGTATATCATGAGTGAAGAGTCGATTCTTTGCCATTTCTACTTTACAAATTAATTCTCCAAATTTATTCTTCATGACAAGTTGGCGATCTTTCATGTGCATGTCATAGCCCTTCTCGAGAAGCTGACCAAGGCTGATGATATTGCTTTTCAAAGCTGGTACATAGTAAACATTATGGATATACTTCTTATCACCATTTTACAATATAATCATTAGTTTCCCTATCCCTTTAACGACAACTTTAGAAGAGTCACTGAAAGTAACTTCTCCCTGAATTGTTTTATCTATATCTGTAAATAGCTCATTCTACCCACACATGTGATTATTGGCACCTGTATCTAGGTACCAAATATTTTCTTTACCCATATCATTTCCTCTGTAGGTGAGGAAGATTGCTGAATCCTCTGTGGTATCTTTTATTGCGGTAAGGTGATTTCTTTCCTCCATTCTAGCAGGACCAGGACATTCATAACTGAAGGGTCCATGTTTGTTGCAACTATAACACCGCAACTGTGATTTATCTCCACGTATTCGAGATCGATTTCTTTCATGATTTTTGGAACCTTAACCTCGACCATACATCTCATAACTTTCATTTGTTGGTGATCTTCGAATTTATTATCGACCTCGTCCTCATCCTCGTCCACCATATCCACCACGTTATTCCGATTATAAGAGTAACTTCCACCAGCTTCATTATCACGAACAGACAACTTGCTTTGTAATGCTTGTTCCAAGCTTCTTGTATCTTCATTTCGTTTCATTCTCTGCTCATGGGCTTGAAGCGATCCCATAAGCTCATCAATAGACATTTGTGATAAATCTTTTGCCTCTTCGATAGCAGTCATGTCATAATCAAATTTTTGAGTCAATGAGCGTAAGACTTTTTCGATTAGTCTAACATCATCAACTTTTTCTCCATTTCTTATCGTTTCATTCGTCACAGTTTTATAACGCGTAATATATCCTTCAGTGTTTTCAGAATTCATCATTTTCATCGTCTTAAATTCAGCTCTCAATGATTGTAGCCGGACCTTGCTTTCTCCACTCCTTACAGGGATTTTTCCAATATATCCTATGCATCTTTGGAAGTCTTCGAATCAGATATGCTTTCGAACGTTAATTCATATACACCTTGAAAGATCAAATACAATGCCTTTTTATCTTTTTTTCGTGATTCTTTAAACATCGTCCTTTGTGCATTTATTAATAATGCTTCAGCGGTTGCATCTGCAGGCTTTGTGTATCCTTCTTCAATGATGTCCCATAAGTCTTGAGACCCAAGAACTTCATCTGGATACTCCAGTTTCCATAGTTATTTTTTGTTGACTTAGGAATTTGTTGCTGAAACATATTGCTGGCCATATATTTTTTTTATTTGATATGACTACCTTGCTCTGATACCAGTCGTTGAAAAACAAAATATGATCACAATATATAAAGAAGATATAAATATTAACTAGAATATTTATTACGAGCAAAATAAAAAATCTCTCAATAATAGCTGCTGCTATTTCTTTACAATAAGAGCTTCAGCTCTCTTTCTTTTTTTCTTATTCACCCTTAAATACATTATACGTATTAGAATTTATAGTGGAATGATTTCACAATTTTAGCTTAACTAGTTGATATTAAACTTATTACTATTTCTGAAAATATTTTATTATAACACAATATTCTCTCTTCTGTTTCTTCCATCAACTAAATATAGCAAAATGTGTTTGCTAAATTCTGACAGAACTTACAAGGTAACTCCCAATCACTAGTTACATAATGATGGGGAATAAAACTATATATATATATATATATTATCGTTTCTATAAAATAAATATATTATTTAACTTATGCTTAACCGAATTCACCACAAAAGAAGAGAATAATTTATAAATTAGCATCATTTTACATCATATAATTTCTAAAACACACGTAAGACTTTTATTTCTTTTGCTAGACACATCCTTCCAAATATGTTATCAACTCCAATTTCTTCAATTATTTTAATATAGATCTCGACATTGTTTTTTCTGACCTTATTTGTTGTATCGTGTACTCAAAACAATGGAACTTTAAATCTCGACATTGTTTTTTCTGACCTTGTTTGTTGTATCGTGTTCTCAAAACAGTGGAACTTTAAACCTTGAGTAGTATTAAACCGCGATTGATAAATTCTTGATCTATAGTGTGATCATCGTTTCTTCTATTTGAATTTTATCCATCGTCTCTTGTCTCAATACCTAGAGTGATGTTACTGTCATTATTTATTAGAACTAATTTCTCTCCCCCATCTCGTATCACAACGGGTGGGATGGACATGTTACTCCAGAATTGGATGACTTCCGAATGCATAGAATAGTGGCAGAAATTAATATTTCTCCATTCTCCTTCTTTTCGACCCATAGAGCGAACATAGAAAGTAGGAATGAAGCTAATGGAGTACAAGTGAGACTTTAATTTGATTATTTTTATATGTTATTCCCTTGATAAAAATGCACTCTACAGTATCGGGCATGTTTGGAGTACAGAAAAAAGAACAAGAAGAAAGACTAGAAAAGCAGAAGCGATATAAAAATAACATCCGTGTAAAAGTCTGAAAGACTAGAAAATGAGAAGTGATATAAAAAATAAGATTTGTGTAAAAGTCTGGCATTACATATTGGAACTTATTTTACTCGAGCGAAAAACTAAAATTAGATATGTATAATTCAATCCTTACTTATCTTGTACAAAAAAATTAATTAATTCTTTATCACAACAAGATATTCTATAGTTCTTTATTGATCTTATGTTTGTTAAACAATATTGATCATTAATGAGTTTGTGATAGTCTTTTGGTATTGTATCATTTTACATATTGGATTATAAATTATTTTTTTATAAATTTATTCTATTCTCATTTTTTATATATTTTTTATTTAATAGACATAAATCCAAATAAAATTATACTAGTAATTTTCAGATTTCAGAAGTGTGATGAAGTTTTAACTAATAAACATTAAGTGGTCATGATCGAGAAAAATAAACTCAAATTCATGGATATTTACTTTAAGAAAATTTTCAAAGGGTTTATGATAATATCCCTTTTATAATAATATAAATTTAATATTAACTATGTCCGAAAACTCTTTGAATCAAAATTAATTTTATAATAATATTACTTAAGTGTTACTGTAGTGATGAAAATTTTGTTACAATAAACTTAACCTATTGTGGAGAATAAATTTGTTATTATATATGTAATTGTTATAGTAAATTTATTTTTGTTACTATAAATTTTATTCTGTTAGAAAATTTTCGTTGCTATAAGTTTTCTTGGAATGTATAAAACAAATTCCGCAACTTACTAATTTAGTTGTTGTAACAAAATTTATAAATTATCACTATAAGTATAATATAATATATTGTAACAAAAAATAATTTTGTTACTATAGATTTGAACTTATTGTAATATAAAATATTTCCTTACAAAAGACTGACATATTGTAACGATTTTTTAATTTATTACTATAAGTTTGTGACAGTTAATTACTTTTTTGTAGTGTTTGTCTACAGATAAAACAACAATTGAGTGGAGAACCTTATTGTCAGGAAGGGAACCGAGAATTGCTTATACATGTGGCTTCTTGCAATTATTGCAGTTGTTGCCTGAATCTTTTCCCTTCACCTTGCCAAAACTTTATTAAATTAATATTCTTTTCTGGTAGCATACGAATGAGCCATCTTATGCCAAAAATGAATATCAAACATATCTTATGCGCAAAGAAATAAAATGCCAAAGATATAATAATATAATATCAAGTGAGGGTTTCTTAAAAGAATTGGTTAAAACAAAATTAGGAATAAGGGAGAGACATGCATATATTTAATAACACTCAACTATTATCGCATTAGCGCATCTCCAATGCAAACACCCTTATGGAGTGCTAAAAATTGCCACCTCAATAAAAATATTAGTATTCTGTTTTCTCCCCCATCAACCCCACCTTTTGGCACCCCTTATATAAAATCAACTTTAATGCTTGGCAACACAACACAAGTTACAATATATAATTACACATAAACATTCTTATACATTATATTTATATAATTTCTTTTTTTTGAGAGAATATTTATATAATTTCTTTAATTATAATTATATAATTAGATAGATTATACATGTATATGACTTTTTACTATATTATAATGCCAATTTTTAGAATCCTTTATTGGCACTTTTAAGTGCTTGTGGAACTCCAATGGAGACTCATTGAGGGTACCAATGCCACATCATTTTTGGCACCCTCCATTGGAGATGCTCTTATATATCAATCACTTGACATACTTAATGAGCAAGCGTGTCAAAATCCGGAATCCTGACTCTGGTTGTAGATATGTGAAGTAACTTTTGTATTTTTTAATAAAAGAAAAAGTTTGAGATATTATTTTCCATACCAATCATGTTGTGGTAGTGCAGTCATTTTAGAATTGATATATCTCATGTGTCTATGGGTCTGCAAGTTGATATTCTTTAATATAATATTAATTTTACATAAGAATCATTCATAAATTTCATATAAAGTTGGTTAGGAAGAATTAGGTAAATAAAATTATTATACAAGAATCTTTTTTAAAAAAAGTATTACGAAATATACAATAGTCATGATTATATTTAAAAAAGAAATTGAAAAGTACCAACAAAAGTATCATGTCTAATAAATAATATCCTAAAAAGTATGAAAATAAATTGATTTAATTTTTTAATAGCAGAATATATAATTTTTAAAAAGGAGTATTAAATATAGGTCTTAATTCACTTATAAAAGGACCTCCATATATCATAAACTTCACTACTCCTCTCATTTTTCTTGATCCTAGCAGAATTTAACTACCCTTTCACCATGTCAAATTCTCAAGCTTCATCATCTGCGCCCAATCTAAGGGATTTATCTGCCCCAGCCGTACCAGAAAATGAACAACTTCACCTTCCTATGAATCCAGTCCCAATGTTTGACAGCGGAAACAATGAGCCACAAGGAAACAATGAGGTAGAAGGAAATAATGAGGCAGAAGGACCTCGTAGGGGACGTCCTCGTGGCTCGAAAAATAAGCCAAAAGAGGAAAATGACTCAAGCATGCACGCGATTACTCTTCAAGTTCCACATGATGTTGATCTTATTGAATGGGTGGTACATTATGCAAATTCAAGAAAGACATGCATAGTTATTATAGATGGGCGTGGTTTGATTTCTCATGTCACTCTCAATCCGATGACATCTCAACCTCCTCAGATGTTTGCAGAACATCTTACATTGACGTCTCTCTCAGGTAATTATGTGTTTGCTTGTTCCACTCAGGGTCGTGCTAATTTTCGTGTTGTGTTGGATCGAGAAGATGGCTCTGTCATTGCTGGGGAACCTCTGAGGATGATTACCATGGGACCAGTAGAGCTGATAGGAGGACTGTATAAGAATCCTGAGGTGTTGAATGTCAGTGTTCTCCAGAACGGATTTCAAGCTTGATTGGTTGATGTTTACTCTAATTTTAGGGAAAACATATAGTTGTTATCATTTCATTTTAGCAGAATAAATAGTCAATGTAATGGAGTTGAGCAAAATTTATTAGTTTGATGTTACATTGAACTAGAAATATGCAATTTCAAAATTTATGTTTTAATTAGTTTATCATTTTTTATTTGGGGTATTTTTGAATTATCTCTACTTTTTTTTATTTACGATATATCTTGCTCTTGATTAATCTGCTACTAGGTACTGACACATTATATAAAATGTAGCTGTTAAAACTTGTGTGTAAACCCCTCAACTCAAAACTACATATCTAATAATAAAAAATTTAAATGACTTCAAATTTGATGGATTTAAGTAATGATTTGTAAATTAATATGTAAACACATAACAACAATATTAATCATCTCAAAATCATATTAACTTATTTCAATATATATATATATATATAAGGGTCAATATAATTTTATAACATATTCTGTAAAAGTTTATAAAAACATAACATGTGTCTAGTAAAAGCATATATGGAAGAACTAAAGTATAATAAAATGACAAAATAGATATAATTATTCATAAATAAAAATTAATAAAGTTGAAATAGATAGTAATTATTGGGACAACTGTATTATATTTGGTCGTTTTGTAGAAATTATGGGGTATTACTCGACTTTAAAAGCACCTCCTTTATGTTACATTTTTTATAATATTCTCGATCATAAATTTATGGAAACTACTTTTCCCTCATATTTTCATATCACCCCCAGTTGCCCGATTAGCCCATTCTAACTTTCAAAACAACAATGATGTCACGGGAAATAACAATGAGATGTCTCTTCTTGAGGCCAACAATTATCTAATAATTTATTTTCCCTATTTTATTGAGCATTCAGGTGATATATTCAAAATCAAAAATCTGGAAGAACTGCAATAAACTAGGAGTACTACAAACAAGAGGCAACTCACTACACATTCAGCCTCTTAACACCTCTAATTTTTGTTAAATTTCTCCTATCTATGTATACATCAACCGTCCATGTTTAATAGTTATAATCTAAAATTAATAGACATTTCTAAGATAAAAGTAAGTCTATCTTGCAAGGGAGATTGATGCAGTGGTTGGTGCATTGCTATCTAGTGACAAGTTGAGAGTTCGAATCTTGTTATGAGTGGAAATAACTTTATGATGAAAATTCTTTTTATCGGAAGCTAGAAAATCCATATTTTGTTTGACAAAAGAAATTATTTTTGAAATGTTTTCTGTAAAAATACTATTATTTTAGTAAGAACCTTATAATGTATGTCAGTAGTCACTAGTCACATTATTCGGAAAAAAATACTTCTATAAAAAAAAGAAAATATTATTTAACTTATACTTGAGAGAATTGCGTCATAAGTTTCGTGACGTACTTCGATTTTCCGTTCAAATTTTATTCATCTAAAAACAAATTATGGAGGCCACATCAGAGCCTGAGCTCCAAGTTGTTATTTTTTAATCCTCTCCTGTCCAGATTCTTAAAGATTTGAAATCTTACAGCTGTAAGTGGTTGCTTGTTTTTGACAGACTCTTATTAGTCCTTCTTTCGATCTTTGCGTCTATTCTACCAACAACATGGTTGTACATAGTATAAATCGGTCGGTTATAAGGAGATAATCTGACTGATCACATTGGTTGATTATACAATGGTTGGATATATATTTTTCTCGGGTATACCATTATATCCAAGCCGATTATCATCGTCGTATATGAGTTTTCAGGTCACGCATCATGGCCCACAATGCCACATAAAGTTGAAAGTGGGGTTAGTTCTGACCAATCAACTATTTCCCACTAGTTGAAAGTGGGGCCATATTTTAGTATGTTTGACTAGTCATAGCGTTCAATTTATAACCAACCACTATGCTTCAACGGTCGGATATAATTTTTCATCGTGGAACGTCTTGCCATGCTATTTTAGAGGGAAGGTGCACACAAGAAATATACCTAATCGAAACACCGACGGTTCTTTACAATTGCACTTTTATGGACCCTTTTTTGTCGTCCTACCCCAGACATCCATCAGATATGGTCAGTTAAAAAGACTATTTTTCCTATAGTTTGCCTTTATACACAATCTGCCGATCGTGCTTCTTTAATTAAAATTTTTGTTTTATCTATTCCTCCCTTCCCACTTTCATCTCCATTCATTATTCCAGTTATTAATTTTTTTTCTGAGGAAGGAAATCCTAATTTGTAAGTTTGTTATTTTTTTTTTATTTGTTAGGTTCGAGTTGTTAATTATTTTTCCTTGGAAGGGAACCCTGATTTTATAATTTAGTTACTCAAAATTTGTGTGTTATCTTTTATAGTTTTATTGATTAACCCTTTATCAGCTGATTGTTGGAGAAGATCTGAATCATCTTCATTTTACATCTGAAGATTCAAGTTTGTTTACTTATATTTTTAGTAATATATATATATCTGCATCTAAATTAATGATTGTTTCTTGATAATTTTCTAATATTATGTACTGAGGAAATTGTATTATGACCTTGATTTAGTAACTTTGTAAATAGAACCCATGTTAATTTTTACCCATATCTGAATCACATTTTTAAGTCGTGTTCTAAATTCTATATTGGTTTTTTATAACCCTACTATGGTAAGTAAACACTATAAGAAATCAGGTTATTTTCGACAACTAAATCCGTTCAAAAAAGGGTCATTTGCAATGAATAAAGCCGTTGGACATACTCCCTCAAATTTTAAAATCTTGTCGTAAATGCCTAATGTCTAATGGTCATAACATTTAGTTGTAATTTAGTTAGGACTGGTCAAGGGCGCCAACATGGAAATTAAAGATATAGTTTTATATATGTTAACTTACAAAGGAACATGTAATCCCTCGTAATATGTTAAATAATTTTATAATAAAACTAATTTCGACGATCTTCTGTCTAAATAACTAATTTTACTAAAAAGATCCTATATTATTTTATTGATTATTAATTGATTATTTCCATCGAATGTTTATATTTCGTCATAAGTTTATTGCTTTTTCTCTAAAATATTTATGCGTCATTTAAATAATTTTTTATTTAATTAAATTACCTATTCTGATTTTTTGGACAGAGCTATTAACAAAGTCAGTCTAATAATAGCCATTAAAGAAATAAATATAAATTGCAATACAATCATTTTATACAATCATAAGCTTGGCTTCTGTTGAGATAATATTCCTCATATCCTTTCCTTATTGGGTAACTATATCGATGAACAATTAATAATTCAATTTCGACATCATGTCCTGACAAATATAAAATAAATAAATATTTATTTATTTATTAAATGTGGAAAATATAAACAATTAGTTATGTGATGTTGATAAATAAGATGATTCTATAAGTAAATATATCTCTTTAACAACTGAAAATGCTATCGCACCCGAGGAGTGGAGAGTCTTTACTGCTATCTGTTTTTTGAAGCCTTCTCTGACTTATTAATAAATTTAGTATCCTCTTATACTTTGCAAAATGTCTACCAAATTTCCTCGGTTAAGTACATTGGTCAATTGGCTCGATAATCTCCATACTTTTCTTTCATTGAATCCTTTGTTATTCTAAATTCATCACGGATAATATTTAGCACAATGTTATGGAGGTGTCATTCGACACAATCTCTAGCTTTTTCATTCGTAATTGGTATTAGGCTTATAGTAAAGCTGTATAAATAGAACAAGCATTCATCAAGTGTAGTTTCAATATTATAATGGCAAACAAAACATAAAGAAGTAATGCAACGTTAAGTATCTTACATAGACCTCCTCAATCACTTTTTCATACCACCTTAGATCTTTTGCATTCAACTCAGTTATGGTATAACATACGACATCATAATATTTTTGTACATCGATAACCATAGTAAGATATGTTTTCTTGTTCGTGATTCTGAGACGTTAAAAGCATACAAAATATTTAATATTATAAAAAAATTAATTACACATGCAAGAGAAGATCGGATAATACAAAAATGAATTAACATATTGAAACATTAGACAAAATATGAGCCGTTTATTTATTTATTAAGAATTCACTTAAAGATAGCCTACAATACCTACAAAATTCATGTGCAATTCATTTTTAGACATTTATAGCCTAAAAAAGATTATAAGATTTTAGGGAGTCTAATAAAATAATATTAAAGTGTCATAACATTAGGTAAAGTAAGAGCCCTTTAATTTATAAAAATTTAATTATAATAGCATAAAATAGGTACAAAAAATCATATGCAATAAAAATTTTGGACATTTATAGCCTAAAATAATTATAAGGTTTTATAGAGTTATAACGTCTTATAGCATCCAAACATTAGGCAAAATACGAGCCGTTGAATTATTTATCAAAATTCAATTAAAAATAATCTAAAAAACCTTTACAATTCATGTGCAATACAAATTTTGGACATTTGTAACCTTAAATAGATTGTAAGTTTTAGGGAATCTTATAAAGTGTTAACATGTGAAAAAAAATTGGTAAAATAAGATATTTTATTATTTATCAAAATTCATTTAAAATGGCCTAAATACCTTAAAAATTCATATGCAATCATTTTTTGAATGTTTTATAGCCCAAAACAAATTATAAGGTTTTAGGGAGTCATATAAAGTGTTAACTTGTTGATACATTAGTCAAAAGGAGTCGTTTAATTACATATCAGAATCCACTTAGAAATAGCCTAAAATACCTATAAAATTCATTATGTAATTTATTTTTTGGACGCTTATATCCTAAAACAGATCCTAAAGTTTTAGTGAGTGTTATAAGTGTTATGATGTTGAACCATTAGCTAAAATTCTACCAGATTAATTATTTATCAAAATTTCACTTATAAATAGCCTAAAGTACCTAAAAGAATTTCATGTGCAATTCATTCAATTGGACATTTATAGCCTACAAAATAAATAGTTAGGTTTTAGGGAGTCTTACAAAGTATTAAGGTGTGGAAGGGAATGGAGAGTTGTTTTGACTTGTTGCTTTCTTGCAAGTTTTGTAGTTGTTGCTTGAATCTGTCTACTTTACCTTGCCAAAACTAGAATCAATTTTATTAAATCAATATTCTTTTCTTATACTATATAAATGAGTCATCTTATGCCAGAAATGAAGATCGAACATATCTTATAGGCATGGAAATAAAATACCAAAGATATAAAAATATAATATCAACTGAGGGTTTCTAGAAAAAAAAAATTAAAACAAAATTAGGAAAAAAGCGAGAGACATGAATATTATTTATAACACTCAGCTATTATTGCATTGTATATCAGTCGTTTGACGTACTTAATTAGCAAGCGGGTCAAAATCCGGAGTCCTAACTGTGATTGTGGATATGTGAAGTAACTTTTGTATTTTTACATAAGGAAGTAAATTTTAAAAATTCTTCTCGATACCAATTACCTGGAGGTACCGTAGTACATTCACATTAAAGTTGATATAACCTAGGTCTATGGGTCTGCAAAGTTGATATTCTATATTATAATATATGTTTTACATAAGAATAATTTAGAAATTTCATACAAAGTTGGTTAGGAAGAATTAGCAATCAAAATTATTATACAAGAATCTTTTTCAGAAAAAAAGTATTACAAGTATATACAACAGTCATGATTATATTTAAAAAAGAAATTGAAAAGTACCATGTCTAATAATTAGTATCCTAAAAAGTATGAAAAAAATTAATTTAACTTTTATAACAGCATAATATATAATTTAAAAAAAGAGAGTATTAAATATAGGTCTTAATTCACTTATAAAAGGACCTCCATATATTCATACATTTCACTAGCCCTCTCATTTTTCTTACGCCCTGTAGAATTTAGCTAGCCTTTCAACATGTCAAATTTGGGAGCTCCATCATCTGCGCCCATTCTAAGGGACTTATCTGCCCCAGCCATACCAGAAAATGAACAAATCTACCTTCCTATGAATCCAGTCCTAACATTTGACATCGAAAACAATGAGCCAGAAGGACGTCGTATGGGACATCCTCCTGGGTAAAAAAAACAAGCCAAAAGTTGAAAAGAACTCGATCATGCACTTAGTTACTATTCAACTTCCACATGGTGTAGATCTTATTGAGTGGGTGGTACATTATGCTCCCTCAAGGAAAACAGAAATAGTTATTCTTGGTGGTCATAGCTTAATTTCTGATGTGACTCTGAGTCACATGAGATCTCAATCTGTTCAGATGTTTTCTGAACATCTTATATTGACTTCTCTCTCAGGTACTTATGTGCTTCCTTCTTCCGCTCACGGTCATTCTTATTTCAAAGCTATGTTAGTTCGAGAAAATGGCTGTATGGTTAATGGGGAACCTCAGAGGATGATTACTATGGGACCAGTAGTGCTGATAGCATAACTGTATTAGAATCTTGTCGAGGGATCTCAAGCTTGACTAGTTGATGTACTCTAGTTTTAGGGGAAAACATAGTTATTCTTTCTTTTTAGGATAAAAAATATCAAATGTATTGGTATTGAGCAAAAATTATTAGATTGATGTTACATTGAAGTTGAAGTATGCAATTTTAAATTTCATGTTCTAATTAGTTTGTCATTTTTTAGATTTTTTTTAATTATTTTAAATATTTTTTTTGATTTGGTTCAAGATATATATTGTTCTTCATTATTCTGCTTCTGTCTACAGTCACATGCTACAAATTGCAACTATCAAAACTGGTTCAGACCCAAATTCCTGAATTCAGAACTTCAGATATAATAATAAAACTAATCACTTCAAATTGGTGATTTCGTTAATGATTTAAAAATAAATATGTAAGCACTTGACAACTGTATAATCATCTCAAAGTTGAAGTATTTTTTCCAAAATATTATGATGAAGACATCTTATTGAATCCTATGACAATAATTTTATATGTAATTTATAACTCATAACTGGTAAAGTAATACGTATAAAAGAATTGAATATATTAAAATGTTCTAAAATATTAATTTATTTGAAAATATAAATTGAGAAAGTTGAAATAGATAGTAATTGTAAAAGACAACAGTATTATGCTTGGATGTTCTATGAGACTATTATAAAGCATCATTACTACACTGAAAGAGTATTTTTTGTGGAATAAAGTGTTATTTAACAATGAATCTAAAATAGTTTTGTAGAGGGGGGTGAATACAAAACTAATTCAAATTCTTCGAAAATTA
>JAUEJK010392853.1:0-15545 GCA_032274865.1 Eryngium alpinum
GACTCTTCCAACAGTTTGTTGTCGACTCATTTTCAGCTATTGAGCAGTCAAGGTTGTGGTGGACACGTTGCAACCAAAAGACACTACGCAACGAACTGTATAAGCATATGTGTGATTATTTCAAGGAAGGTGATGGTGATCTCTCTAATATAGGGAAAGGTTATATTCTACCTTCTTCCTTCGTGGGTTCGAAGCGCTATATGCAACAGAACTTCCAAGATGCACTTGCTGTCTGTCGTTTTATTGGTCATCCGGATATATTCTTAACCATGACATGTAATCCCATGTGGGATGAGGTTCTTCAGATGATGTCATTGTTACCCGGATGCCGACCTATCGACTGTCCAGATATTATTGCACGTGTATTTAAGATGAAGTTGCAACAGCTGACTGATGACATAAAAAAGAAAAAGTTTTTTGGAAAATGTGTAGCAGGTTTGTTGTTATACCTTTGTTATACCTATTGTCTGTAACCCCTGTATGAATATTGTATAAGCTGATTGTTCTATTATCATATCCGCATTGAGTATGTTCATGACTTTCCTCCGTTTTTGTAGTTATGTATGTTGTTGAGTGGCAGAAAAGGGGTCTCCCTCACGTCCATATGCTGGTTTGGCTTCATGGTGAGGCAAAGAAATATTTGAATGCTAATGTAGATAAGTTTGTTTGTGCTGAAATACCTAATGAAAAAGAAGACCCCGTGGGATTTGCTGCTGTTCGTTTGTTTAATATACATGGGCCATGTGGTTTAGATCGTAGGAGTTCTCCGTGCATGAAAGGGAACAAATGTATCCGACATTTTCCTAAAAGGTTATACCTCTTACTTAAAATATGTAAACCTCCCATGTAACTGTATATATTCCACCATAGCAATTGTAGGGACACTGATGGTTTTTTTTCTGGAATGGTTATGTGACCAGAATTTATTTCCTTCTATCATTGATCCTTATCAACCTATGCTTACGATCATAATTAGAAATCATGTTTATTTAGTAGCAGCTGCTATTTCCTCCTCTAACCGTCGTCCTTATATACCTTCTCTACTTAGGATCATAATTGAAATTCATGTTCAGCAGCGAAGTCTCATATTAAACTCAATAGCGTGTAAATTTTCATGTTCCTACATTGTTTCCCACTCTAACATTTTCACTACGATGTGTTTCCTATCAGATTTTATTATGTAGTTTCAAACTTAACATTCTTATGCTGGATAGAATGTTCCTTTATCTAATCACACATTTTTTTTGGATCTTCGTTTTTATATAATCATTGTAGCAGCCTATTCTTTGAAGAGAGGTTTACTGTTAGTTTTAATGAAATTATTGTTGTGGCAGCTACAAATTCCTGCTAACTGTAGCAGCCTGTGTTTCATCAATCCGACAGTAATCAATGCTCACTTGCATCTTAATTTATGTGGTACACACACATGCTTTATATTAATGGGAAACTTCTTAGATTGATGACATAGTAATAATTTTGTTTTCTATTTCATGTAAGATTCAAACCTATTGTAGTATGATAGACAACTGCACGTACATATTATGTACAATTACATGTACTTTTCTGATTTCTTAGATATTGGTTGTTTGACCTTTTATACTCATGTACATGTTCGTAACAGGTATTCAGCCCGAACCATATTTGATGAATCAGGTTTCCCTGTCTACCGTCGTCGAAAAACTGGGCATGTAGTCAAAGTACGCAATGCCACTCTAGACAACCAATGGGTTGTCCCTTACAACCGCGAGCTAACAGTTAAATACCAGTGCCATATTAATGTCGAGATTTGTAATCGTGCCCGTAGTCTTAAGTACCTCTTCAAGTACTGCCTAAAGGGAAGTGATCGTGCTACAGTCGAGATCAAATCAAAACAGAAAGAGGTTAGGCCCGCAAATGGAAATGCAGTCGATGAAATATCACGTTTCTTTGATGGGAGGTATATTTTTTACTTAACTGCAGTAACATTAAGAGAGAATGTCGTCCTTTGTGTTGGTAAAATATAATCCATCTACTTAGGCAGTATATCTCTGCACAGGTATATTTGTGGTGCGGAAGCGGCTCATAGGATCTTTGCCTTTGATATCCATCATAGAACGATTTCTGTGGAACGTTTACCTTTTCATTTAGAAGGTGAGAAACGAGTTAATTATCGTGAAACCGATAAGATTGGTGTAGTCATTGAAGAGGCCGAAAATACTCCCAGTAAACTCGAAGCATTTTTCTCCTTAAATCAAGAAGATCCTGCGGCTAGAGCGTATACGTATGATGAGATCCCTCAGAAGTATATTTGGGATAGAAAATTACATTGTTGGAGGCAGAGGAAGAAAGGGGTTCACATTGGCCGAATTTGCTACACTCACCACAGTACTGGGGAAAAATGGTTCTTGCGCATGCTCTTGTGCCGTGTTCGAGGTCCAACTTCCTATGAGAGTTTGAAGACAGTTAAGGGCACATGTTTTCCTACTTTTCAAGAAGCTTGCAATGCGCTTGGTTATCTTGAGAACGACAACGAATGGGACGATTGCTTAACTGAGTGTGATAAGTTTGCTTTGCCACCTCAGATTAGGCAACTCTTTGTCCAGATTATGGTTAACTGCAAAGTTGCTGACCTTGGCAAGCTTTGGAATAATCATTGGAAGTCCATGGCGGAAGATATTTTACTTATGCGGCGGAAGTTAACTGGACGTGATAATATCACTCTGACAGAGAAACAACTGCAGTTCTTTGCACTTGCTGGTAACTTTTGAAAATATAGAACTTCACCTCTATATTAAGTTTATTATTTTTTGTGGTCTGACTTGGTGGTCATGTTATGCAGTTAATCTTATGACTGACTCTTCCTCGAAATTATGTTAACATTGAAGACAATCAGATGTTCACTGCTTCCGAAACGATACTTTATCATATCCTATTTTGCTCAACAACTGGTGTTATTTTCTCTTTAAAACATTTGAAAACTTACAACCCATTCCTTACTGGTTTATGATACACAGAAGCTACTTGACTTCTTTGCAGTTGCTGGTGATTTTCGAAAATCTAGGACTTGAGCTTCATATTATGTTTATTAATTTTTGTTGTCTGACTTGGTGGTCCTGTTATGCAGTTAATCTTATGACTGAATCTTCCTGGGAATTATGTTAACGTTCAAGACAATCAGATGTTCACTGCTTCCGAAACGATACTCTATGATATCCCATTTGACTCCAGAACTGGTGATATTTTCTCTTTAAAACAATTGAACACTTACAACCCAATTCTTACTGGTTTATGATACTCACAATTGTATATTCACTTTGTGTTCCTATGATATATTTACACATTCTCTTTTTCCACACATCTCATTTAAGTTTTATTGTCTTCACAGAGGTTGATAAGATTCTGCATTCCATTGGTAAAAGCCTCAAGGATTATAAGATGCTACCTCAACCACCTGCTCATTATATGGTCTCATCCTTAAACAATTTGATAATCGAGGAAACAGGTTATGACAGAGAAGAAATGGCACAACAACATGACCATTTCTTTTCTAATTGTAATGAAGATCAAAAATCTGTTTTCCGTGCTGTTGTTGAATCTGTGAATTCCCGGAAAGGGGGTTTTTTCTTTGTCTATGGTTCCGGTGGTTGTGGGAAAACATATCTTTGGAATACCATTATTTCTTGGTTCAGATCCCAAGGTCAGATAGTTTTACCTGTTGCATCATCTGGAATTGCTGCTACCTTGCTTCCCGGCGGCCGGACAGCCCATTCCAGATTCAAGATACCAATCGTGCTAGATGAGATCTCAACGTGCGATATATCCCATAAATCTGATATTGCTCAGTTGTTGAAGAAAACTGAACTTATTATATGGGATGAAGCGCCTATGCAGAACCGCTATGCTTTTGAATGCTTGGATCGTAGTTTGCGTGATATCATGAAGTCTGTAGATCCTTCTAGGTCTCTAATCCCTTTTGGCGGCATTACTGTAGTCCTAGGTGGAGACTTCCGTCAGATACTACCTGTTATTTCTCGTGGGTCACGTAGTGACATTGTTAATGCTTGCATTACTCGATCTAGGCTGTGGGAATTTTGCAAGGTCCATAAGCTGAGTGTTAACATGCGTTTACATGACGGTAATTCTGCACAGGAGAAGGCTGATATTGAGGAATTCAGCCGTTGGATATTGGATATTGGGAATGGGGATAAGCAGTTACGGATTCCTGGCTATGAATCCGGTAATGATACGGACGAGGATTTTATCGAGGTACCTTCGAAACATTGCTTGAATTCAAATGCAAATTCAATTGATGACATCATTACATCCACATTCCCTGATCTGTTGCAAAATTATGATAACATTGAGTACCTAAGCGAGAGGGCAATCCTGACCCCTACGAATCAGACAGTTGGGCATTTGAATAACAAAATAATTGAGAAAATACCAGGGGATTCCTACCACTACTACAGTAAAGATACTGCTGAGGAGGTAGGTGTCAGTGCTGAAGATTTTGACCTGTCTTTTCCAACCGAGTATTTGAACTCCATTACTATGCCCGGGATTCCTCTCCATGACCTACATTTAAAGGTTGGTGTTGTGGTTATGTTAATGCGTAATCTGAACCAAACATTAGGTTTATGTAATGGGACACGTCTCATTGTTCGTCGATGTCTACCTAATTCAATAGAGTGCGAAGTGATTGCTGGGAGTTATGTAGGTACTCGACACTTCCTCCCACGAATGGAGTTAATTCCTACAGACACTCGATTACCATTTCTTCTAACCCGACGCCAATTTCCTATCCAGATTTGTTATGCAATGACTATCAACAAATCGCAAGGTCAGTCCCTGAAAAGTGTTGGTATTTATCTTCCGAAAGCTGTTTTCACACATGGTCAGCTTTATGTCGCCGTTAGCAGGGTTACGTCTCCTCAGGGCTTAAAGTTCCTCATTGATTCTGTTTCTGGGAAGTCATGCAATATTACTCCCAATATTGTTTTTGCTGAGGTGTTCTACAACTTGCCCTGATTTTATGTGCTTAGAGCTAATCTTTCTATGTTCTTCAGTATACACATGTTCTTAAGTTCATCTGCTACTATTACAGTTTTAGTAGTAGGTGTATAACTCTGTAATTTTGCTTTTATATTTCTATGTGTGGACTATTTATTTGGAAATGCTTCTCTATTTAACATTTAGTTCTAACTTTATAATAACAGTGCTATTCTATTTTGGGTAAGTTTCAATTATGTTTAAATGCATCAAAATAGTATGTTAAGTTGCTTAATTCGGACGCTGGAGGTGAGCTCCGACTATATATTCAATCTTCTTGCAGGTCTACTGAGCCGCTACAACCTTGCAAAATAAGACAACGTAAGTCAGGATTGCATTTTATTTTTAAAATTACTTGCAGCTCAGCGCTATAAAGAGAGGAAAAAATGGTATCTACAACTTTACAACTTTATCTCAAATATTCTTGACTGACTACAAAATGTAATGTTGTAATTTATTGACTGTGTTTGTGATAAAGGTTTCTCTTAGTAGTAGTTACATCTTTACTCTTTATCTAAGTTGATATTTTTTGTTTATTGCAGGTGTGGACATTGTAAAAACCTTGCCCCAGAGGTATTATATCTTCTCTGTAATGTTTCCAATCATGAGAAATCCTTTTCTATTTTTTTTTATACATTATTGGCCTTTTGTATTTAAAATGGATGTCCTCTGTTCTTTGATGTGTATAGTATGAAACAATTGCATCAGTAGACAGCATCCCTGACCCACCAATTGTTCTTGCTACAGTTGATGCAAATGAGGAAGCAAACAAAGAGCTTGCAAGTCAATTTGATGCCAAATGTTTCCCCAGTATTAAGATTTTAACAAATGGAGGAAAAAACTCTGAAGAGTACAAAAGCTGATGGAATAGTAGGTTATATACAGAAATAAGTTGGGCCTGCCTCTACTGAAATAAATTCATCTGAACATGGCAGCAGCATTATCGGTGAAAAGAAGTTTATCTTGGTAATTGCTTGGCATTCTGTTTCGTTTTATCGTTACAAATCAGTTCTTGCAATGCTAACACTTTCATGAATTCTGCTTTACATCATATTGTTTCCAGTCCTCTTGGGAGAGTATGAAAACTTCACAGCACTTGCTCAGATATTGCGATCTGACTACGATTTTGGTCAAACTTCGGATGGCAAACTCATTCCCTACGGTGACTCCTCGATAACCAAATCGACACTTATGTTGCTCAAACCATTTGATGAACTCTTTCAAGATTTCCAGGTATAACTCAATTCATTGATTTACACTAATATATGCAATCTCAACTTATGTATACACTTCAGATGTTGGTACACAGATTTTATGCCAACATTTATATTAAGATACACACAGTATATATTGTACTACTTAATTACCACTACACCGATGTAGAGAATTGTGTGTGTAACTACTTTAGGGAACCAATCCCTAAACTAATCCCCATTTTAGGGAACCCAAATGTAGTTTGTGGGACTCAAAAAAAACCCATAAACTCAGCCCCATTTTAGGGAACGAAATGTACCTATGTTTTTGTGTAAAACCTCAAATGTCCCCTAAAATTATAGGGATAAGGGTATTATGGGGGTTGGGATGGGAATGGTCTCACTTACTATTTGCAGATTCATTTACCTGAACATATATATTTTAATTTATATATTTTAATTTATACTTTACTTATTTATATCCCCTCATTTTCTTCCTCTACCTCATAACTCTCACTATCAATTTTATTGAATACTACTGCCCTAAATTAAAGTCCATGTCTTTCTCCCATCTTGATCCCATTCGGCGACTTAAAGACACAGGATATGATTGGATAATTAAGGTGCGTGTGCTTTCTATTTGGCGAGCAATAAACGTAGAGAATGGAGAGGTTCGAGGGCTCAATATTATGGTTATCGATGACTCGGTTAGCCTTTCTATAATATATGTAAATGTTTTTTTTATTAACTCTGATATAGGAATTACATTTTGATCTTCCATTATTTTGTTTGGTTAATTACAGAATACTCGCATCGTTTGTTTTGTGGGAAAGGATGACTATATGCCCATTGAAGCGTCTCTGCATGCCGGTAGAATTTACAGGATCTCCAACTTTGCAGTGAAGAAATACACCGATGACCCTTATCCTCGACCTGTTCGTAACGAGTATCGAATCTTTTTCTCCAACTACACTCAGTTTCAGGAGGATCTCAGTAATGAAACTCTAATCCCCTATAATGGATTTGATCTGCATAAACTGGCTGATATCGAGAAGCTTTCTTCACAATCAGTTTTTCTAACTGGTAATTATCTTCTGGCCTAAAATAATAGTTCAATTATATTTTCTGTAATGTTAATTTGTAATGGTTCTATCAAACTTTATAATTTTCTTCCTCATTTTTTGTCCTCATTTTTTTTCACTTCACTTTCTAACTGAATGTTTTTTAAAAATATACACCAGATGTCATAGGTTTTATTGAAGATGTCAAGCCATCTTACTCTTTCATCAATAAGAAGAAAGTCGCTCAATCTTTTGTTCCTATCTTTATATCTGATGGGAGGTTTGTTCTCTTCTATTTTTGTTACAGATTTAATAATTTTTGTATTCCACTGCTTATCTAGATATGTAATAAACTGTGAATAAGCGTATAGTTTCACGGCAAAAGTTATGTTTTGGGACTCCTTCGGAGAAATATTTCTTGAGCAAATGGAAAAAGTTAAAGAGAAACCAGTTATCATAAACATAATGTGTTGTAAAGCCCAGAATCGTTCCGGTACGTAATTCAATTATTTGTTCTATATTGTTGTTGACCATATCAATATGTCCACTACCTATTTGTTTACACTTCCTCTGTATTTCTAGGTGAGATATATTTTAGCAGTAACCCAGCCACTAAGATCTATTTAAACTGCGATCACTATAGTGTGCGGCGCTTGAGAAAAAAGTAAAACTCTTGCATCAAATTTGGTTTCTTTATGAATAACATCCTTGTGCGTATTGTTAACTTACTCAGACAACTTTTTCTTCAAAAACCAGACTGAATGAAGGCTCTCTTACCGTTAAAGTTGGTACAATTGGGGAGTACCAGCAGCCGCAAGTACAGAAGATGAAAGATTTGCCTTACCTTCCTCCTAATCTGGTATGTTAAACTGTGATATTAATTTGCCTCTTACCATATTTTATTTGTTCGTTATTTGCTATCATATTTTGCCATCTTATAGAGGGAAGCTGTAGTCCATGGAAGCTTTGTTTTTGTAAACCCTAATAGCAATTGGTTTGTGGAAGTATGTACTACGTGTAATACAGTTGTTATGAAACAAGGTCATCGCTTCAGATGTGTTGATTGTGATCGTTATGTGCCGTTCCCTGACAAGCGGTTTGTTTCATCAACTTTCTAATTTTGTTATTATTTACTATGTTTGTTGTTAGTTTATTTGATGAATCACTCATTTCACTTTCAGTTTTCATATTCAAACTCTTGCAACCGATGGAACTGCGGATATTAAGATTCTGCTTTTGAACCGCGAAGTGCGCAAAATTATTGGGAAATCTGTTTTTGAGGTTGAGTTGTTACCTCAGACCATTATGGTATTCTTTTTATGGTATCTGTTTTATGCTTCATTTATTTTCTACTTATCCTACATCTTATATTTGTGTTTGAGCTTTTGATTTTTCTTCAACTTATAGGATAGTAGTCAGAATCGCATTCCCTCCATATTCACTGAAATACTATCAAAGCTATTCAGCCTCACTGTTATCATCCCAGTAAATTTTGGGAATCCTGCCGAAGCAGTTTATCAATGTCTCTCAATTGATGAAATACCCGATGTTACTCCATTGGTGTCTGTTAATCAGAATTCTTCAGATACTGCTGATTCTGCTGTATGAATTTTCATTCTTTTGTTGTATATGTAGTCAATGTTATGTAAATTATACTATTTTAACAACAAATAATTCCTTGACAGGTTCCTGTTGGAGGTAGTCCTACTAACACACCTACCTCAACTCCCTTAACAGGCCATAGCTCTAGCAAGGAAAGAGTAAGGAAAATTCCTGAGGCCATAGCATTCGATAACGATGATAACATGACACTCAATGACATGTTGCCTCTGTTTAAGAAAGAGCGTTTCTCAATGTAGTCAGCATGTTCAAAGCTATTGTAACCAACGAATATTGTTGGTGGCCGACATTATAGTTATTATAATTATGTGTTTCTGTACTCCAGATTTTCTATAACCAGAAATTTTAATGCCTTTGTCGTTGTTTTAATTACTGGAATCTCTTCTATCACCTGCATCGCCCGGCTCATTCCCTGCCACTACTTCATTGGCTATTTCAGCTATTCTACGATCCCATACTATTGGAAATGTTAACCTATCTACTTCTACTGTAGGAATTAATGAAACTACATGTAACCGAATTTGGTTATGACCTATATTCGTACACCAGTGATCGGAACATCAAACTCTTGAATCTGCTAAACTTAAAGGCAATATGTGCCGCTGATTTCAAGTCACAGGTTTTAATGTTATTTAAGTGTTGTTTCTCTGAGATTTTGTCTTTCTTCACTTCCCATTCATACGACCTTTCTACTGCTATTTGACATTCGTTCCCTCTTTAACCGTTGTACACAGATACTTTTTAAATGTTTCGGGCAGATTGTTAGAGTTGATGAAAATCAGGTCTGGTTTGTTGACACCTGTGCTGTTTGTGGGATGGATGCTTTGAGACAGTACTCCCAGCTGTATTGCTCAACATGCCGGAAACTCATCTTTTACCCTATTCGCAGGTTATTGCATCCTAATTTTCCTATCAAAAGTTCTTTATGGCCTTATTCGGGTTGTCCATTAGACTAAGTATTCTTTTCTTTGTAGGTGTTCCCTTCGTGTTGAAGTCCATGATATCTTGACTACCTCCACTTTTATTCTCGATCACGATGTCTTGTGTCGTCTCAGTCCCAACCAGATGGAGTTATTTCTTGACCATCAGGTATCCTTTATATTTTACAGAAATTACCTCACTATTCAAAAACCTTTGAGCCTATAACAATCCTTTTCAAACTCAACACAGACTGGACTTCCTACAACTGTGCCAAACTGTTTTCTTCGCTATGTGGGGATGAAGTTGTTGTTTGTTATTCAGCTTTCTATGGACCATCTGGAGCGTGATAAGGTCATTTTTAAATGTGTCGACGTTGAAATTATAAGCAAAGTGTAACCAGTGGGTTGTCCAATGTGTCTTTCAGTTGGTTTTGCTTGCTAGGCATTTAGCTTTCAGTAAGCCACTTTTAAGGGTAATGTAATTTACGAACCTTTATGTACTGATATCCCAAGCTGTATGGGGATGTAAAACTCCCTCCTTTCTTTATATGTGCATAGGAATTGTTTGGGTGCACAACCAGATGAATACGCCTACCAAAATTTATTTTGTAGGTGAAGGATTATGTTTTCTTATGTGAAGTGGGAGTTTTAAATTTTTTTATTAACAATACTATAATTCACAATACTTACATTCATTAGTAGAACAAAATATTAATTACTTCCACTTTGATTTAAATAGAATTTAATTTTATTTTCATATGATATACTTGCGCATATCACCGCTTAAAATGTGTGATATTATTTCTCATATTAATATAACAGGTAAATTCCATTCCGGTGGGTAGACATTTACAAGTTCATTTCGGTGCCTCAACTTTATATTTGCCTTTCAGATAACTGGCTGCCCACCCAAAAAATTAATAAAACAATTAAATTTTACTCACCTCAAAAATTGTATTGTACGTTGTCAATGAAATATATTTTGTATTATATTATTCTATTTTTTTAATTACTCTAAATTTAGAACTTGTGTTTATATGTTAATTATTTTTTTAAAACTTCCTTTTTTAGTATTGTCTCTATATATTTTATTATTTTATATTAGTACTTTAATATTTTGTACTTCTCCAAATTTTTACTTTTTCTAATTCTATTATCAGTAATTATTTGTAATTACATTTAATAAAAAATTATATTAATTTAAATTTTTTCATTATTATTGTCTATATTTGTATATAAAATTTATTTACTATAACTTTATTCTGTTTTACTTATGGTTTTTAGTTATTATATTTAGTATTTCGAATATTGTTATTAATTATATATTTTCTATATACTTTATTTTATTTATACTATTTAAACAAAAAAATGTATTTATACAACTAAATTATTCCATATTAATATTATAAAGTAAAAAAGGTAAACTTTATATATTCAATTACAGATTTATAATTATATTTAATATATATTGTTTTAATAAATTTTCAATATATGTTTCTTCTGCATCTTCTGCCTCTTATCGCAGTATCTGTATTTATTTGGTCTGGTTTTACGAGCTTTGTCAATCCAAAGTCTGAAATTTTTGCATACCTGTTCAAAACTATGACTATGTTTTCAGGCTTCATGTCGCAATGCATAATCGGGGTTTCACACCCGTCGTGCAGATAAAGATTTCATCTTGCAATATCAATAGCAATTAATAATTTATCTACTTCATTTCCACGAGAATCACGATTGATTCCTTCTTCTCATTATCGGCGCTCGAGGAGCATGCTCATATTTATTACTTTAAAAATGCCATACAGTTTAAACATGCTCATCAATTTCTAGGTATGTTTGAAACTCTGGTTTAGTGTGACTGAATAAACGAAATAAATTTCTTATGACCATACAATGGAGTCAATCATTTGTTTGTGTTTCCTACATTGTAAACAATTTATAGAGATGTGTGACACTACTTCTATTTAAGTGTGTGCGTGTGTCTAAACACCAATTTCCCCTATATTTTGAGGATGAATTTATAGTTTAGGTAAAAAAAAAAAAAACCCTTATTTCAGGTTTTCTAAAATAGGGAATAATTTTAGAGGTTAACAACAAATCTGTAAATATGGTGAAACACTGTTCATCCTTACATTCTATGTATATTGTGTGTAGAGGTGAGAGAAATAATTAGTAGAATAATAATGAGTAGTTAAAATTATGAAGGAAGTGAGAAAAATAAATAATAAATAATTATATTTATATGGATATGAGGAGTGAGATGTAGAAACTTTTTTTAGTATTTTAGTAAATCTAAGAATTTACTATATTTAGTAAGTTTTTAGGGATAAAGATGGGGAAACCAGAGAATGCTCTCATTGGAATTTTTTTAGTGCCCCCATTATACAATTCAAACAAACAAATTCTTTTACAATAGTTTAACTAATTGTATATTTTCTCATATATATACTATATATATAAATATATTACTAATATTCAATCATAATAACATGTAAATAATATTAATAACTTTCTATTTTATAATAATTTTAATATAAATTATTAAAAAAATTAATTAGTTCTTTTTAAAATAAGATAAATGTTTCTATACAATAAATATTAGCTACGATCTTTTTTTTATTCATAATAATAATATCTTTTCTTTTTAAAAAAATTACTATTTATATAACTCATATTTCCCAGCATCGAGTCTATAAATGGATAACTTGGGTATGTCATCCATGTATACTTCTACCACGAAAACTTAATCATAAATGTTGTTCTACATTATATAGATAACGACCTTTTTCTTCTTACAACACTCTACTGATGGGTGATAATATTGATTCGCTAAGCAGTCTTACGAGTTATCGATATGACTGGAATATTAGAGTACGGGTAATTCGTAAGTGGAGAAATGCTACAAAAGATGATCAGCTTGTGAAAGGATTCAATGTGGTGCTGCTGGATGATAAGGTGATGACACTTAATGGTATATGCATTACACCTGTTTCTCAAATAATGTTGTTTAACTGCTTTTTCTTCATTTCTCTCCTACGCAGAATACCACCATGCAGGCTTTTGTTGGGGAGAGTTGTTACCTTCAGTATTTAGATGTCCTTAACGTTGGAAGAGTTTTCATTATCTCCAATTTCAATGTCAAACCAGTTACTGCTCGAGAGAGATACAGAGTGTCGCATAACCCGAAACAAATTTTCTTCAGTTCATATACTACTGTGGAAGATGTTGACGATATTCCGTGTCTTATTCCAAATGATTCGTTTGATTTCTATGAAATAGGGGATCTTGAGGTGCGACAGAAACAAGATCAATTCCTTACTGGTAACAAGTTTTTTCTTAAACATATGAAATGTTGTTATCTACGTTACTATATTCTCTTATTCTCTATTACTACATTAACCATGAAGACCGATATAGATGTCATTGGTGTACTTGAGGACTACCACCCGATTAGGCGTTGGACAAGCAAAAAAGATGATCATTCAAAGAAAGCTATAGTCAAGTTTGCAATGACCGATGGAAGGTAGATACATATAAGTATTCTATTTGATAATTATCTATCGGTCCTCACTGATAGCAATTTCTATGTAGTTCCTCCGTCAAAGTAACACTGTGGGATGAGTTTGCTGAGCGGTTCCAGGCGGCCATTGAGGAGGACTTGCAAGAGCCCTTCATTGTTATTGTTGCCGCAGCAAAGTTAATCATATCAAGAGGTAGTCCTGATGTTTAATTGAATCTTCTTTTAAACTCCATAAACACATATATGATATATGTAGTACATCTTCCGTATTTTTGGACCATACAGAGATTCTTGAGGTCGCCACCTGTAGGCCAACGTTGATATACGTCAACTACAACTACCCCACTGTGCACCATATCAGGAATTTGTAAGTCTGTACTTAACAATTAAAGATCTTCTATTTCATAGTTAGGTTACTATACTATATCAAATTTACTTTAACGTCAGGGTTCAGACAAGTCCCGTGTTCACTCAGAGGAATAGCAGGATTCGAAGGGTATACAACTATCAAATTTGCACCATTGACAAACTACTAAGCCTTGGGAAAGAGTCTACTGGGGTACTCAATAAAAAATAGTTGACATTTCTTTATGTAAAAGTTTATTCCTTTTCTAACCTCTACTTAATAATTTCTGATTTCCAATAGATAAAAGTGGTTGTCCTCCTTACTATTCAAAAAATCCTCCCTCGCAATAAATGGTTTCATTATGAGTGTACCTCTTGCTTTGAAGAGCTAAGTGCAGAAGGAGAGGAATTCTTCTGCTCTGTTTGTATTCGCACGGTCGAGCACCCTGACCGGAAGTTAGTATTTTTAATGCTACGCATCTTCAGTTAAAACCAGAAATTTGGACGTGCCATGTTTAAGTTACTAATGTTCAGTACTGTTTCAACTTACTACGTTTCTGAGTAATGCAGGTTTCACTTACTAGCTCTGTGTTCCGACGATACTGGGTCAATAGCGTTGGTCCTAAATGACCGTGAAGTTCGAAGGCTAACTCTCACCACTCCTTTCAGCGTCACACCAGATGAAGCCATTGTAATATGCTGAATATTTAAATAAATTATGACAGTGTTAACACTTTAGACATCTATCGTCTAATAAGTTTTATATTCAGGTGAAAGTTGATTCACCATACCCCAAAGAAGTCCTAAATATAGAGGGTCTTCAAATTCGTGTACTGATTGACATGACAGAAGAGAACATTGCTGAAGGTTGTAATCTTTTCACACCAACAGAAGTCGTGCTAGGTCACATCGAGCAAGAACAAAGCAACACTACCTCTACCCATCCAACTACACTGTCAGACATATCATCTGGCCAAACCCAGGTATGTTTTGAGAACTACCTACTTTGTATGTATTCCTAATTGATGCTTAGTAATTGTTACAAAATTTCAGGGAACAACTTCCACTTCTGAATATCATCTGGACTCTATGACTCAACTACACATACACATTCCATCTACGTTGGGTAACAATATGAATGGGAAGAATAAGCAGAAGATGTAGTGTGTGAGTGTGTTATGGGACGTGGATGAACATCTTATTTCCCTGCAACTCTTTCGATTTCGTTTGCGTAGTTCTCCAAATATTTTGTGTAATATATATATGGGGTACTATAAATCTGGTAACTCTTTTGATTTTGTCTGCTTATTGCTCCCACCATTTTGTGTAATATATTGCCGGGACACTATAATGTCTGCGGAGCTTTTTAAGTTGGACTTATCTATTTGTAAAATCAAGTACTAAGGCTGTGTAATATATTAGTGTCAACTATTTCGATATTTTTCAAATTTCTGGTGTGTATGTCTGTGTTTCTAATATGTGTGTACTGTGTGGTTTTAATTTCCATCCAACTCTTTTCTTACCTTGGTGAACTACTAAGCAAGAAATAAACTATACAACTGGAACACTTACACCTTCAATATATATGTAGGCGAGGTTGTTTATGCAAACTATAGCTTACAAATGACCAATAAACCAAAAGTGTCAAATAAATCTTGAATGCTGTATGTGATGGCTACGTGTTTACAAAGGTGGAGCTGCTGTGTAAAATGATTACATGGGGGTACATGAAGTTTTCTAATCATACATGTATAATATGTATATTACTGTCACATGTAATTTGTGATGGTTAATGTTAATTTCCGGTTCTTTACATAATAGGATACTGAGCAGAGGTATATTATCTCATCAGATTATG
>JAUEJK010393486.1:0-15542 GCA_032274865.1 Eryngium alpinum
ATCATTGCATGCTATTTGCATTCTATTTAAGAGAAGTACCACAATATATTTAAAGGTTGAATTGTGTCCATGAGGAATAACGAACGAGTTTGGGTTATCTAGTTCGCCGGAGTTCGAAAAGGATCACTGTTTGAGAGGACTTGCCATTTTCAGAGTGTTTCAGGTAGTAATGTTAAGAATTCACCGCCGGAATATACAGAATCCAACAAACGGCGTCAAATATTAAAGTTGATTTTCGACTCTGAATTTTGTCCTGCTCCGCCCGGCCCCGTTTGCCCCATTTCATTATATTATTATATTTTATAAATATTTTAATTTTTTGTTATACTAAATAAAATATTTATATAAATAACTAAATAAATATATAATATTTATATGTATATAATTTTATGTATTTATAGTACATAAATGAAGTATTATACATACTTTATTATTTAATGAATATATAAATATAAAAGTATTATATATATTATATCGGAGGGGGGGGGGGGATTATATAAATCCTAAACCCGCCACATAACCCTGCGGGGCGAAAATACAGTTCCCCATCCCTACCTCATCCCCTATATTAGCGTGGCGAGTTTGCTCATCAGGGTCGGATTAGTGACGGGTTACTTGTTTATCCCACCCCACCGATAAGCTACTTTTATTCGGACTTTACTATCCGGCTATAATGAAGTTACTTAATCCTATTCAAACTCTACTATATGTTCCCCGATATATAAGGTGTAAGTTTCATAGGTAACCCTAATTTATATTCTACTTAAAATACACAAATCCCACATAAGTTCTCTCGACAATTACCCTTTATTTCTCCGCTTACTTACTCCTACGCCCTAGGTGGATCGTGAGAAAAATCCCACATATTTATTTCCTTTACAGGTAAGCTTTAAGCCCCCGTCTGACGAAATCTGACTTCAACATAGAGTAACATAAAAATAGACTAAAACAGTATAATGCACCAAACAAGGTCATTTAAATCACACAAAATAGCTAAACAAAGTTAACAATACAAAGTTTTTGAATAACAAAGATTAGTATATATCCCAAAAAGGTACATAAACATGATAACCCAATAAAGTTTCATAACTAATTAAACTTATCATCGTAGCAGTTACTAAAAATAACAGTATTAATTTTCATAACTTCACTATGGATTATTTGTTATAACCATTAACACCTAATTCTGCTTTAGTTGACAGCCTCTCCTATTAAAAATTTATCTTTTCGTCCACATAAATCCTTCAAAATCAATTGTTAGCTGACTTGAACTACTAAATGTCACCTCCATTCTTAAATTAGGAGTTATAGATCGAGAAATAGATAACCTAACATGCATATAGTTAACATGCAAACTAACTCATCTTGGTGTTAGTTGTGGTTAAGTTATAATATTTTTAGATTTTGGAGGTCTTGTTCTTTTCCTTTTAATCTGTGGCAGTTGATTCAAATCCCTAAGTTGAGCTTATTTGTAATGTTATTTGAAAAGACTTCATGTTCATTTCCACCATTTTTGGGAACATCTTCAGTTTCATTCTCATCATTTTTGGTAACACCTACAACTTCATGTACATCAATTTTTGGTGCACCTTAAATTTGAAAATATTATCATAATATTAGCATAAATAAACATAAAATTTATAAATAAAATTAATAAAATGAAACTACCAAAAATAAGTAGAATTAGAAATAATCATAATGTCCTAAATTAGCAACAAATAAACATAAACTATAAAAGTTTAATAGGTAAAAAAAGCACTGTTTAGAACACCTTCATTTTCATTTTTTCCATTATTTGGAATATATTCTTAACTACATCAGCAATTAACCAAAAAAAGAACACTTAGAAAATAAAGTAACTAAAAAGATAAACACATATTCTTGACATAAAGACTTATATTTTTTGTTTCCTCGGCTCTTATGGCCTCCATTTGTGCCTTCATAGCCTCAACAACCACTGCTTGAACCTCATCAACTTTCTTAGCACTTGCCTTACTTATTATTTTATTATGTTCAATTTTCAAACACCTTGTACATGTTATCACTATACCTCTCTTACCTAATTTAGTCCATACCCTTTCCTTACCCTGTTCTTTACTTTTATTCTTTTTGGTCCTATCATGTATTCATCTTATTTTTTGTGGATGGACATCATTAATTCCAGTTTTTAACTAGTGCATTGAACCCTTCATCGGCTTAACGAGATGTTGGTAAGCCTTCATATAGTTGATTTTTTCAGAGCAATTAACCACATAATTTTCAAGATTCACCTGATATGAAAAATAGCTCGACATGCATGAATATATCGGATGCCACTTATATCCCATTTTTTGAAACTGCAACTCTTGGTTAAGTCTTTCACAAAAAATTATCCCCCATTCATGTCATCACTTTATATGTTTCTCCTCCAGGTCATATAAAAGTACAATTTCTGTTGGAGTTTTGGGGGGAAAATGATTTCTAGAGGGAGTTTTTCTCCTCCTTCTCTCTAAAAACACAGCCTGCCTTTTCCTTTACTCACTTGCTGTCCTGGCAAGTGAGATCCACTCTCCTGTTTCCAGCCACCAGTTTCTTGACACCTGTCCGCTTTTTCCCCCCCAAACTGCTGCTAGTACATTTCGTTTCCCCCCAAACTCTTTCTGCCGTTTCTCCACCACACCACCACCACCCAAAAAAACACAAACCATCATCTTCTTCCCTCTGTTCTTACCATGGCTTCCTCTTCTTCTCACCCAAACCTTTTTATTCCATCATCTCCTTCCAGATTTGGAAACACAACCTTTTCTCATGGGATTATTCCCTTTGATAAGCAAACTGTTGCTATGAGCTCTCATGAAGAAGGTGAAATATGCTCGGATTTTCAATCTTCTGATGATGATGTTGAGGAGAATGAATACTCCTTTGGTCCCTTTGTTGCCAACCCGTTGCTGGTGGCAGAAAATAGAGAGGAAGCTTCACAGCTCCTCAAGATTGCTGCTTTGAAAGCTCAAGGCCCAAGAGAGGAAGTTATTGCTCTCACAAAAATGAACCAAGAACTCAAAGATCTTTTGCTTGAAAATGGTCTCACCATTGCAGATCTGAATAAATGGCAGGCTGCAAAGAAGGGTAAAAGTATCATGAGAGATGAGAATGGCCTTCCTATATGGAATATGGAAAAATGCAAGAGTTTGGAAGCAAAAACTTTGGAAAAACAGAGCTTGGCTTCTGGTTCAGCTCCTGCTGCACAAAAGCTACTTGAAAATGGTAATTCTTGGAAATCTTTGCTAATTAACAATAAGCCTAGTTCTAAATGTGTTTTGGTCTATAAACCTAATGTTGCCTCTGTGATTAATGATGAATTGGTGCTGTCTCCACCTCCTGAGTTCTTGCAAAATGCTAGGAAAAAATGGGCTACCAGTGTTATTGGTTATTTCCTAGGATTTAACTTGCCGTACTCTTTTGTTAAAGAACAATGCTTAGCAAAGTGGGGAAACTCTGGCTTGGATAAGGTCTATTTCAATCCTAAGGGATTCTATACTCTTAAATTTAAGTCCCTTGATGACATAAATTCAGTGCTAAGTGATGGTCCTTACCACATTGGAAACAAAGTGTTCTATATAAAGCCATGGATAGAGGGGTCTAACTTCAAGAAGCATGTTACAAAGGTGGTTCCACATTGGATCAAGTTCACTGATGTGCCTCTTACATACTGGAACGAGGAAGGATTAAGTTACTTGGCTAGTGCTATTGGAAAACCAGTTGCTTTGGACTCTAACACAGCTCTCATGGAGCCAATGAGATTTGCTAGGGTCTGTGTGGAGCTTCCAATCACCTCCACAAAGCCTAAAACAGTTTTTGTCCCAGTTTTAAATGATGAGGATCTCACACCAATCAATGTTCCAGTTCAGGTAGATTATGGTGTGTTGCCTGTGTCTTGTTCAAGTTGCCACATTTATGGCCATTCTCTGGCAAAATGTCCATTCTCTAAATGGGTCCCAACTGGCAGACAAATTGGAGAACCAGCTCCTAATCCTAGCTTAGCTGCTAGCTCAGAGTTGCCTAAAATTGCCAAGCCGGCTAGTCAAGCCAAGCCACCAAAACCACATGCAAGCCATGCTGCATTAGTTGAGCACACCACCTCAAAAGTCACCAATTCTTTTCAAGCACTTAATGATTTATCTGATGATTTAAATGCTCCTGTCCAGGATTCTGTTGAGCAGCAACAACAATCAACCTTACCTGCTCAGCCTGTCTTTAATGAGCCAATCATTGCTAATCCTAGCAAAAAACCTGTAGCCACTCCACAAACAAAGACCAAGCCTAGAAAACAGAAACTTGATCCTATTGAAGCCAATGTGGTTTTGGAAAATGCCATTTTGAATGGGAAAAATGCTGAATCTGCTCCTCATGAATGCTCCACTTCTAGTGGTGAAGCAAAGGCAAATGATGTAGAAACTGCAGCAACAGTGAGTGCCAGACCACTTACCAGAAAGCAACAGAAAAAGCTCAATGCCAAACAAGGGAAGGCCTCACCTTCCCCCTCCTCAAATTGTTAATTATGTTTGTCGCCTCTATCAATACCAGGGGCCTCAATAAGTCTGATCATCATGATGATGTTAGACAAAAGGTATTGACTAATAAAGTCACTTTGGCTGGGTTTTTGGAAACCAAGATCTCTCAAGAGAAAGCTCTAATTACCTGCTCCAAACTTTTCAAGCATTGGAACTGGTTGTTTAACTATGAGCATCATCACTATGGAAGAGTTTGGGTAGGCTGGGATCCAAGCTTTTGGAAAGTAAAACTGGTGAAATCTACCTCACAACTTATACATTGTATTGCTTGCTTTTTGCCTCACAATATTACTGTTGCTTTGACCTTTGTCTATGCTTTCAATAGAGGACATGCTAGGGTTGGTTTATGGCATGATCTGAGAGATATTGCCTCAATGGTTTCCCTCCCTTGGGCTGTAGCAGGTGATTTCAACACTGTGCTCTCTATTACTGAGATTTCAGGTGGGAGAGAAGTATGGACTCCTGAAATGCAAGCATTTAAAGATTGTATTCAAGACTGTGGCCTAGTTGATTTAAAGCTAGCTGGTGACCTATTGACTTGGTGGAACAAAAGAGAATCTCAACCAGTCTATAAAAAGCTTGATCGGTTCATGGGAAATGCTAGTTGGCTTGCTACTTTCCCAACCTCTTTGGTGCTCTCTCTTGCTAGGGGCCTGTCTGACCATGCTCCTTTAGTTCTCAACTTGAACATGGAAATAGAACATATTCCCAAAGCATTTCAGTACTTCACCTTTTGGGCCAAGATGGAAAATTTCAGGCAGACTGTTGAAAAGGCTTGGAGCTTCAATGTTCCTGGCAACCCTATGCTGGCTTTCTCACAAAAGCTTAAGACTGTCAAGCAAGCTTTAGTGCATCTTAACAAAACTAATGGTAATGTTCATTCTAATGTCAGATTGGCAAGGGAGCAGCTTCATCATGTCCAGGCCCTGCTTGCTCAATATAGAAATGATGCCAACCTAATCTCAAAGGAAAAAGAACTCTCTTGCAAGCTCTCTCAGGCCATTATTCAGGAAGAATCTTTCCTGGCCCAAAAAGCTAGGATTTCTTGGCTCACTTTGGGGGACTCAAACACTGCCTTCTTCCATAAACAGGTGCATGCAAATTGGAATAATAACAAAGTGTTTGCTATTAAAAACTCAAATGGAGACTTAGTTCATGGGCACAAAGCTGTCTCCAATGTGGCCATTGACTTCTTTTCAAGCTCTCTTGGAGCCGAGGATAGTTCTTCTCCTACTTTAGAGATGCCTCCACTTAAAACTGTCCCCATGGATGCTTGGCCATTCCTGACTGCTCCAGTTACAAATGAAATGATCCTGCTGATTTTGCAAAAGATGAAAAAGAACAAAGCACCTGGCCCTGATGGGTTCCCAGTTGAGTTCTTTCTTGAAGTATGGGACATTCTTGGCAATGACTTCTGTAATGCTGTAAAGTATTTCTTCTCTCATAACTTTTTGTCTAGAGATGTCAACTGGACTGCAATTGCTTTACTGCCCAAATCTTTGCATGCTTGCTCTATGCCTGATTTTAGGCCCATATCTTTATGTACTACTTTATACAAATGCATCACTAAGTTGCTTGCTACCAGACTCAAATCTGTGCTGCCAGGCCTCATATCTCAGGCTCAGAATGCCTTTGTTCCAGGCAGAAGAATTTCAGATAATGTGCCCATGGCTCAAGAGCTTTTTAGAAACTATGGCAGGAAGGTTGGCTCCCCTAAATGTGCCTTAAAACTGGACTTACACAAGGCTTTTGATTCTATCAGTTGGCCTTTTATGGAAGCAGTCTTGCATAAAATGAATTTTCCCCCAATTTTTATTACTTGGCTGGTTACTTGCTTTTCTAGTTCCTGGTTTTCTTTAAAGCTTAATGGAGCTTTGTGTGGATATTTTAAAGGCAAGAAAGGCCTTAGACAGGGTGACCCCCTATCACCTTATCTATTTTGTTTGGCTATGGAAGTGCTCTCAACTTTGCTTACAAGTGATAGCACCTTCACTTATCATTGGAAATGCAAGAAATTATGTTTAAATCACCTTTTCTTTGCTGATGATGTGCTCCTTTTCTCCCATGCTGATCAAGTTTCCATTACTTTTATCATGACTGCTATTTCTAAGTTTGCAGCTTTGAGTGGCCTGGCTCCTAATCCTTTAAAAAGTAACTGCTACTTCTCCAATTGCAGTGAAGCCATCATACATTGGTTTGTGGACTGTTATTCTATTCAGCCAGGCACATTGCCTGTTAAATTTCTTGGTGTTCCCTTGATATCCTCAAGGCTTGGCATTAACCATTGCAGGCCATTGATTGAAAAGGTTCTAGCCAGGATTGGTGCTTGGACTGCTAAGTTCCTTTCTTTTGCGGGCAGGTTGCAACTCATACATTCCATCCTAATGGCTATGCAGAACTATTGGAGCCATATGTTTATTCTTCCAAAGGCTGTTCTCAAGACCCTTCAAACAGCTTTTACAAGATTCTTGTGGAGAGGAGATGCTTCAACTGTTGGAGGAGCCAAGGTTGCATGGACTGCTATTTGCAAGCCTAAGCCTGAAGGAGGTCTTGGCCTCAAATGTCCCATTACTTGGAACAAGGCCCAAATCATTTATCATCTCTGGCAAGTTGCAAAAAAAAATTCAACATCTTTATGGGCAAGATGGATCAAATCTACTGCTTTAGCTGGCAAGGAATTATGCTTCTGGGTCTTGCCTATTCCTTTTGATTGCTCCTGGATATGGAGGCAAGTTCTGAAATTAAGAGGCATGGCTTTACCTTTTGTGGATTACCATATTGGCAATGGCAGGGACACCTCTTTATGGTTTGAGCCTTGGTATAGGCATGCTTGCTTATCTCCTTTCCCAACTTCTGATCTTATTACTTATTCAGGGCTTAGGCCAAGTGCTAGAGTTGCCAATATCATTGCAAACAATGCTAATGCTTGGAGTCTGCCAACTCCAAACTTGCATCAGCATCATACTTGTGCACATTGGACTGCTTGGAGGGATAACTTTGACTTTTCTACTGCCTTGAATACCCCTGTTTCTGATTCCATCACTTGGCATGGAAGTGGGAACAATCCTAAAGCCAAGGAAATCTGGAGTTGCATCAGACATAGGGAACCACATGTTTTCTGGTACAGGGCTGTTTGGCCCAAAATTCATGTTCCTAGATACTCCTTTCATTTTTGGGTTCTTGCTTGGGGCAGGCTTCCCACTTTATCGAGACTCCAACATTTTGGTATGGCTATTGACACCCAATGCTTCTTATGCATTTGTGGCCAGGAAGATCTTGATCACTTGCTGCTGAAATGTAGCTTTTCCTCTTTTGTGATGTCCAAGCTTCTAGGCTCTCTTGGCCTAGACTTGCATTTTGATTCATGGCCTGCCCTTCTTCAGTGGCTTGTTGCTACTGGCCTGCCCAAAGTTAAAGCTGCCTTGGCCTGCTTGGCAATTCAGACATATGCCTACTACATTTGGAGGGAACGAAACACAAGGAAACATCAAGGGGGCATCTCCACACCTGATTTGCTTTTGAAGCACATTGTTAGAGATATTAAAGGCAGACTGCAAAGCTCCATTTGGTTCCACAAGAAAGCTGCTAAACAGCCTACTTTATTGCATTGGTTGTAATTTATTCAGTAATTTATTCAGTAGTTCTACTAGCTAGTTTTGGCTGGATCAGCCTCTATTAGTAGGCCATCTTTCTTTAAAGATGGTCTATTCATAGAATTCTGTGGCTAGACCAGGGATTCCAGGCTATAAGCCTTGTTCTTTTTTATATATAATATACACATCATTTACCCAAAAAAAAAAGTACAATTTCTAGTTCCTTGAATTGACCAGTTTAACTTTGCAATGATCCTAAGAGAAATTATGGTATCTACTTTGACCATATAATCCCTATTTTTAAGAGTCACTTTCATCACTTGCACCTTTATATCCTCTAATACCAGAACTATTGGTTTGTGCCTAGCCTCAAGTATCCGGCTATTAAATATTTAAAAATGTTATCGTCCACCAAATCAGATTTTGTTAAAGTTAAAAAACTGCATATTCTAATATTTTGGTTCTATCTAAACTAAATAAGTGTAAGTCATTGCAGATATAATTTTATGTTCATTTATCACTAAACAATATTAGATTTTATATCTTTTTATAAAAGATCTTTAAGTAAAGTATCTGGGTGCAATTTTCTTCAATTGACATAGATGCGCCTTATATAGCAACCGTGTTCAGCCCTTAGAACATATTTATCAATTGTCAGCTTCAGTCCTTGTGATAATTTACCAATCACAAAATCGGCAGAAAATAGATCACAAAAGCATAAGACATACTTATGAAAAGTAACAGAAATAATTATGAGTTGTTATTAATTTAGAAGAATTAGCATGAATAAGAAAAGAACATAAACTTATCATAACTGACCAAGTAAAATAGAGAGTTATTATAAATAAGCATATAAAATATGATTTTATTTTAATTAAAAAATAGAAATTTATCAGTAATTAAGGAAAAAAATAAAAAAATATATGAGTCGTTATGAAATAAAAGGGATTTATCACTAACAAAGAATATATCATGATGTAAAACATAAATGTATTCTTAATAAGAAAAATATATAAATATTTAATTAATTAAAAAATAAATAACTCAATAATCTAAGAAAATATATCATGAATGGGTATCTAAAATACAAATTTATCTTTAGTTATGAAAAAAATAAAAATTTATGATTAATTAAAAAATAAATATAATTTTCTTAATAATTAAAAAAATACATAATATTGAGTATGTAAAATATAATTTTATCATAGAAATATATTATTAAAGAAGAAATAAACATAAATATATCAACAACTAAGCAAATATATAATGAATGAGCATGTAAAATATAATTTTATCATTAATTAAGATAAAAATAGAAATATATTTAAAATGAAAATGTGTTAAATACCTCATGAAGGTATAATCACTCTCATCCTTAATACTCAAGTCCTATACTAATAGTGTTATAAATCATTCACATGTTTAATATTTTTCACTTAAGGTAATTGAAAATATTTAATTGTTTGCATCTTTAGAAATTACAGTAAATACTTCTCCTTTTATCTAACTCTTCAAAAAACATCTATCAAGACCTATTACTTTCCGACAACACTCAGCAAAACCTTTGAAAGCAACAAAATATATATAAATTCTTTAAAAAAAACTATAGGTTGATCCAAATCCACTCTATCAACCTTAATTACTGTTATTTTTTCAAGATTTGACCTTATTTCGACACGATAATCATAAAGCTTCTTATACTACTTCTTTATTTCTTTTTCAATTTTTGACATGACTATAATGAATGGGGAAAATGAAGGCGGTGGAGGCAGGGGTGAATGTAGCATAGAAGAAGGGGGCACAATTATCTCCCCATTATTTTATATTTTTTTCCACCAGTAATATTTATTAATTATAATATATATATATATATATATATATATATATATATATTATTTTCACCCCAAATTTAAAATCCTCATACTAACTAAAACTACACTTCCCAACTCTGATTTCCATTCCACGATCCAGTTTCAGTCTCTTCCTATGATCGGCGACTCTCTCGAAGCTCCAAATCAGATTATTTTCTTCGATCTCAAGCCCCTTTTTATCTCGTGGTCACCAGACACCAGCAAATGGGGTTCTGATTTGTAAAGGTCTTCTTAATTCTTAAGTCTTAGGGCTCGTTGTTTCATAAAAAACATAAAGATTTGAAAAATGAAAGGATGAGAAATTGAAATGATGGAAAACAAAATGATTCTTTTTATTTTCTTATGTTTGGTAATTACAGAAGAAAATATTTTCCTTTGTTTGGCAAAATTTTTAAAAACCTTGATATTATTAATTTATTCAATTTTAAATATATAATAATCTGTAATTTAATAAAATATTAATGATCAAATCGTCTTCAATTTGTTTTAATAATAAATATATACAAAATTATATATATATATATATATATATATTATTCATTATATTTTAAAAAAAGTCTTCGATATTAACATTTAAATTGTGCTTCTTGTGCTAAACTACTCTAAATACCAATAACTAAAATTAAAAAAATATCATTCATAATATAAAAAAAGATAAATTCATTCATAATATATTCAAATCTTTATACACGATAACTAAAATTAAACTTTATTTCTTAAAGTAACCGATACACATCTCAAATCATATGTTGAATTTTGAACCTTCGTATCTAACGCTCTCTTCCTCATTTTTTTGAAATGAATGACCCTACCATCAACTCATTAAGTATCAAATAATCCACAACCACATCCAATGTATCAATATCAAAAGATTTGATCTTCCTCACTTCCTCATGTAATTATGGAATCCACGACTTGGTATCTTCTAGTTTCTCGATTGCAGCAGCTATCACATCCATTTTATCAAGAATACCTGACAATTCATCACTGCTCTCTTTTTTGACTATTAGTAGAAGACTTTGCCTTAGGCCTAGAAACTTCTTCCATATCATCATCATCAAGTGAAACAGTTTCATTACCAATAGAAATAGAAAAACTAACACCCTCAAATGTTTTAGCAAACGAGCCTGTAGCCATATCATTTCCAGCAACAATCTTCATATTATCATAGTTATCTATCGTCTTGTTAAGGTATCTTTCGTGACATTCATGTGCCTACATAAGTAACACAAACATTGACATATTAGAATAATTACCAAGTAAGCACAACACATAGAAAAACTCAATCCACAAATATTCAACCTAAACCACTTATTCACTGTCAACGTTCAATCAGCATGCATAAAAATGGTGCATCAATTCTATTACTTGAACAAACCAAAAAATGTCAAAAGCAAAAGATAAAAAATAAATATTTGATTGATAAGAGCTAACTAATGGGCTAATACACATAAATCATAATTTTTCAGAACATAAAACAACATTATGACGAAGCAACATTATGGGAGCAGAAGGTCATGGACCTTTGTAGCGAAATAAATATTTGTAGGAGAGACAGAGATGAACTAGAGATGCAAATGATGGCATGGTTCAGCTCAAAGTAAGTATTTTGGAGAGTGGATTTACAGAATTGCAGTCTACATTCTTTAGACTAAGAAGAGAAAGAACTAACATGGCTTATGTAAACGACTTATGCAAAGGTAATATGTTATTTACATAAGACAATACTAGAAATGCTAACTTAGACCTAAAATTATTTCATCTCATCCATTAGATACCGAGTATCAAATGATGAACAATATTAAGAGTGAAACTAAAAAGCTGGAAAATCTTATGCACCCACCTCACTTCTCTCCATTGATTATTCCCTCAATGTAGTAATAAATTAACTACAATATCTCCAACATCCATCATTGCATTGAGAGAAATAGATGGATTAAGTATAGAAAGTTTTGTCTTTTGACAAGAGTTATGCTTTAATAACAAGGATGAGAAACTGAACCTGGCCATAGATTTGGGTTAAAAACATAACAAGAAATTTATTGAGCATATATTCTAAATTATAAGGTGATAACTCGAACTTGGCCATGGCTTTGCGATAAAATATAGCAAGAGAAGTATAAATTCTAGATCTTAAGATAAAGAACCAATTATCTTAGTTTAAGACATTCCATGTATATCTATTTAACCAATTAATTACTATTACCAGTTCTCCACTGATACAAAACCTATTTACAAGACAAATAATATTAGCAATGTCCCCAGCTGAAACGTGATGTAAATATGATACCTAAACTTGTTTCATTAAACAGTTGTCACTGGATACGAGAATAGAGAACACACTAGGAAAAGATAGAATATGAGTAGTAGGGTGTCGTAACCAACTTTTTTTTAAGATGCATCAAGGGTGAACGAACAACTTCTATCACTGTGCAATGTCATAAAAAATCCCAATAAAATGTTATTATTGTAAAAATGAGTGAGCAGTAAGATCAATGGCAAAATCTACAAACAAATGATTCTTCCACTTTTAGGAATGCCATAATTTCTGAGGAACCAGTTTGGTGGGATGGCATGCAGTTTGTATCAGGCCCTACCCTAACTACAACTAAACATTCTTAGGCTGATAGATTTATATAAGGAAGGTAAAGGAAACTGTAGAGAGAATTGGGGTTCAAGACTTCAGGTAGTAGTAGATAATATAAAAACATTACTGACATTTACTTATCCCAAATGTGTGTACAGGGTCCTAGCATGCTGAATGTATACACTTAAAACCATCTGTATGCATTGGTTACTATAGAAACTAAAAAATATGATAAACGTAACAGAAATAGGTTAAGATTTTACCATAATCTCCTCGACAAACACACTCTCATATGCAGTTATCACCCTCTGAGGTTCATTCCATCCGAAACCACTCTTTCCTTTCAATGTTGAAATCATCTTCCAATTTGATTTAATAGTTTTCAGGTGACTTGAAATATAGGTCGGTTGGCATTCAGTACCAAATCTTTCATTGATCGCTTTGGCCACTCTTTCAAATGATTCTGACTTAAAAGTTAATGATGGCTTATTTTCTTGTTTTGTTTCGTCAGCCAAGATATCGAGTAGCATATTTGACATGATTTTCGACCACCTGAAATTTTTACCTTTTCCTTTATCTGCCTTCGCTTTCTTCATTCTATAAATGTAGTCAAAAGAATAAAAATGTCAGAATCATAGTTTATCACATGGTGAGGCTAACTATTATAATCAACACAGAAATTGAAGACAACATACAACTAAAATTGCATATTGCATACTAAAGAATAAGGTTTATATACCTATATAAGTATCACAAGAGTATGCATAAGCTAAATTCTAAACATATATAACTAATATAGACGAGAAACTTAAGTCTCATTTCGATAAAGTAAGATAATACACATAAAGAAGATAGCATCGCAATGCTATAATCATTTCAAAATAATTATTACAAGTTAAAAAAGAATCGGGAGAAGGATCTATCACTTGTGAAAATACGTGTAAAGTACCATTTCCCTACCACTTCCGCTCTCCTGTTCTATAAGCAATTGCATAACTATTCAAACTCATTGTATTATAGTATTATTGTTATTATTATAAAAAATAAATATAAACATGCGACACTATCACTCTGCGCCAATGAAGTTTGTACTATTCCCGAGCCCTGCCCTGCTTTTTCTAACACAAACTATCAAAATTCTTTAAATCAAATCAAACATACTCCCTTTGTGGGACTCAATTACTACTTTCCTCTTATTCTGAAATGAATAGATAGAGAGACACTATTTCTGAATAAGCAATTCAGTTCATCAAGGCATAACAGTTTACATAAAATAACTACATACCCAGAAAGATGAGAGTTTTTTAACCAATGAGAGGAGTACAACTTTTAGAATTAGATGAATTTTCAATCAGAAGAATTTCATTTATTGTCAAAATGAATATACCTAAATTATGCAACTACAATCCAGGCACACATTCATAATATTCTGTATCATCAATAATGTTGTATGATATATCTTTAAAAATGAAAGATTCATCAATGTCATGTTGTGGGGTAACATCTCTTTTCATATGAAAGGAAAACAGTAAAGGATAGCTTAAGCATCTAATGAGGAAAAGAAAGTTAATAATTTCAGGATCCCAAACAGAAGTTACTACTAACAAACAACAACAGTATGATGCCAGAATTATTACTAAAGCACTTAATGTTGGTAACACAGACAGTCGCGTATGTAGATGTGTGGGGGTGCGGAAGACGATGAATTCAATAATATTACTAGTTTGTGAGTGGAGTAGCTAGGTCTCCGGCAATGCTACAACCGATGAGAATATAAAAGATGACAAAAGTTAATCTGGAAAATATATATATCATATGGACAATCAAAGATTATTGCATCAGATCGTCTTTGTATAAAGCAAAAATTTGGGAGCATGCATAAGGCCTGCCCAGTGCCCACTCCTCTACTTATGCTGACACCAGGAATACACAGAGTACTCACATATACATAATGGGCACATAATTGGCTATAGCGAAGGGTCATGTAGGAGATATCTGTTGGTTTGACATACAACAGGTAAACCCAATAATAATATATACAAAGAAACATATGAGAAAGCCCACTGAATACCAAATATAACCAAAACAGAGACAAGTTTTACATTCTAGTCAGGATTCGGTCTAGAACCCTTTAGGTAAATTCTACCTGAGAATATATATAAATAAATATATGAGAAACCCCCTACATCTCCATTCCACTAATCATATCATTCATCACATCTCAAAATAAATATTATGTGAAAAAAATAACCAGAACAAAATTATAGGTAAATTGTAAAACAAATTCTATTGTCACTAAAAACCCAGAAAAATTTGCCCCAATTATTAGGGTTTAAATTTCGCTCAATTGACATCATCTACAACTACTCTAATTCAAAAATTAGTCAGTAGTTAGTCATAAAATTAGTCAGTAATTCATAAATTTTAGAAGAAAATTAACAATACAAGAAAAATTCCAGCTCGAATCTCTGTAAAAATGAAAGTGTAGGTATAAATTCACACAGTAGGAAGAGTACCTGAAAGAGAGAAATCGGCAAAAAACTGTTTTAGACGGTGACGGTGTAGCGACGGTGATGACATCGGAGAGTGATTAGAGTTGAGCGCTTCACTTTTGGAAAATGTTTCACCGAGTATACAGCGGTTAGGTTGTTTTCTAAAATATAAGAAGAGAATCGATAGGTTTTCATTTTATTTTCTTTGGGCTAAGAAATTATTTTCTAGGCCCACTTAAAAACAAACACCGAAAATTATTTTCACTGGGTTTTTTAATTTCCAGCAGTGCGTTTTCCGTGAAACAAACAAGCCCTAAGTCTCTAATGGCTTCTTCAAGTATGGATTTACTCAATTTCTTATTTAATTTGTTCTCAAAAATGCTAGTAATTACTAAGATGTTGATTAGCTATGTTTGTCTATTCAACTTTGGATATAATTTGGGACTTTT
>JAUEJK010393589.1:0-15531 GCA_032274865.1 Eryngium alpinum
GAAAACCCTAAGTCAATTCCTTTTTAGGATTCTTAAATTACCTGAATTAAATTAATTCATATAGGTAATTACTTAACACTAATTCGAATCAATATAGGAAACCCTTTAGATTGGAGTATTACATAATAAGAATTCACATATCAATGTCGAATTATTACCCCAACATCACAGCCGACCCAACCCGATTAAAATCAGACAAAAAAGGGTTGTTGAAGAAATACACGGCCTCCTGAAAAAACATACGGCCGTGTATCCAACCGTGTAGCCTCCAGCAGCATTTACGCGGTCTCCTTAGAAAATACACGGCCATGTACCAGCCCGTGTATCTCTCTGGAACTGATACACAGTATGTTGAATAAACACATGGCCGTGTATCAGCACGTGTATTTTCTGCTGAAGGTATATTATACGAACTCTTCTTACCACTCAATTATCTATGGATTCCAGTTGAAATTTCAAGTAAATCCGAACATGAAAGTTTTAGTCCTCGTGATAAGGAAAAACCTTCACTTGTTGGTTTCAAATTATCCATATTAGAGCACCTTCAAAAAGAGCTCCAAACTTGATAATTTCCAACAACACCTTACTACAACGTCTCCGATGTGTTAATTATATATTCTCAATTATGTTTAGACTGATTTTAATGTTGGATCTGGAGTGTTAGGTTTTGTGTAATAAATTTATGTTCTATTGCATTTCTATTAGGAGTGTAGCAGAAAAGATATGAGAGAGAGTATGTCCACCGCTTGGGGTGTGTGAATGTCATATATGCAAGTGAAGTATTCCACATTATCTAATTTTCATATTTTGTGATTTATTTTCTACTCACCTTATAGAGTAGTGGTGTGGACAAAACTATGTAGATTATGTCTATTTTTGGGTATTGTTACGTACTTAAAATCGATATCGATCCATTCAAAATAAGTAATTGAATACGATAAAGTTTTGAGTTTTTTTTATTAAAGTATCTCTAAAAGTTGATTGAAGATGGTCTCATCAGAGACTTTTAAACATGAGAATAAGTAATTAGAATTGTGAAGAAGACTAGAACAATATTGTGCACGTGAATTATGAATATTGAACACCTTATATAGGTATCGGTTGGATTTTCATAGTAAAAATAGAAGATAGAATTCTATTGAATCTATGTCACATGCTTGACTTGTTCATAACTTTTGAGAATCTGATTCCAATTTGATTTATTTTTTCTTTATCATCAGGTTTTATGGTTATAACCTCTTTATTTTTTAGCCTCAGTCTGGGCTTCATCGTATTAGGTGTTTTGGATCTGTTTTAGACCTTTAATAAAATATTCAGGCCTATTTTTAGGTTATTACAATTACCCTTACTTAATAATTTATTATCCATAAATATTATAATTTCTTAGGTATATAAGGACCAAAAATAGTATAGGCTTCTAGCTCTATCTCGCGCATCGGTCTAAACGGAACTTAAGTGATATGAGCTTCCAGCCTTATTTCATTGCTGAGTCTACTCTGACTTTTTGTAATATATGGGCTTCCGCCCCTAATTTTTTATCGGGGTTTATACGACCCCTTAATAATTTATTTAGACATCAGTCTTAATCATGAGCCACGTACTGGACTTAATAATTTTGTTGAACTTTTAATACTACTTATTCTCGCAGATTTTTAATTTCTGAAGCCCTATCCTGGGATTAATACTTTATAGTGGACATCATGTCTTATACCTTTCTTTCCAAACATCCTCAAGTTTTTTTATTTTGAATTATTGGGGCATAGTTATCCGAAAAATGTGTTAGACCTCAACGAGTCTATTTTGACCTTATCGGGTTCTATTCTGAATCTATACAAGTCAATTTGAAATCTTATCGGATCTAGTTAAAATCTTTTAGGATTTTATTAGGACTTTATCGGGTTTGATCAGGACCTCTTAGGGTCTAATCGGGAACTCCGCAGGTCGATTCGTATTTTATAAGTCATATAGAAAAAAAATTCTTTCCTCTGCCCAAGATGTCACCAGGAAGTCCCACAACACATTACTGCCTGGGAAAAACCCACCATCGGGGGATAGTCAGGCGCGTCATGTGCCAACTTTCACCCACATACCACCAGGTGTCCTACAGCACATTAGTGTCTAGGGAAAACGCGTCATTGTGGAGTAGTTTAGCGCGCCATGTGCCAACTATCACCTACATGCCATAAAAGGGTCCACAACACATTGGTCTCTGGTGGAAACGCCCCACCGGGAAGTCTGTTGAGTTGACTGCCTATCTAGGTCTGTTGAGCTGATTGACCTATACCATCTAGCGACCCTACACGGCTTGAACACATTGATCATATGAAGTTAACAACTGCACCCCTTACAAGAGGGACCTAGTACCAAGTCTTCCTGATACTATCTTCTTGGAGGCTCATGATGTCACTAGCTCATTGAGAAGTAAAAACTTAATAATTTAACTATCACCTTTTATTTATCTAGCTACTAGGAGGTTGCCCTTCCTACAGCTCTTACTGTTTCCTATAAATGGGACGAGAGCTAATTGTATTCCGAAAGTACTTCATTTCAGGTTTTAGAATGCCTCATAACCAGTTCGTAATGTACTTGTTAGCTGAAACACATATCTGGCCACAAAGCTTTATTTCAACATTTACAAGATTAATTTTATCTTCTTGATATTGTCTCACCCGGAAGGACATTCTCCCAATTGTTTGATTTTTTTTATAGAAAAATCTCTACTTTCAAGAATTCCTCATCAAAGATCCCTGGCGATGTTAGTATTATGCATAGGTCTAGGTCAGACTAGATCTTTGATGCTGGTAACTTAACATCTGACTATAAGCCTCTCGGAGGGCAAAGTAATGGACAAGAAGCCTCTATGCTCCCCCCCGAGTCCACTGCTGTGAGATTTTCTTTTTTAGTGGAGTAATTTATTAATCATTCCTTAACTTGTTGCATATCTCTGGTTTCTCGAGACGTACCTTTACTATGGCCCTTCAGGGCTTCTTGTCTTGACACCAGGGCTCTCTTACCTCAAATTACTCCATATAAGATCATCCCCCAAGATTCCACATCTATTCGTGCCACCAAGCCCTATGTCATTCTTAATTCCACGGTGATATACTTCCCTAATAGCTTCACTACCCCCCAGACTTCCTGGTCGGGTATAGTACACTCAATCCACCACTAACTATTGTCCAGGGCTTTGAATAGATAATGTATCCACCTGATCTCATGGCTTCATGCCTTTTATTAGGAGAGTCTTTCCCCTTAGTTTTATGACTTTTTTAAATTTCTTTTTGCATTTACTTGTATCTTGTGAGAAAGTCTCATGTTATAAATAATTCAGCTGAACAAGCTACTTGACTCTCATAGCCTTATTACATATCAACTAATCAAATAACAAAAATCTATTGAAATCCAAACTATTTGGTCTCAAAGACCTAATAAGACTATCAAAATAAAATATTTTTATAAATTATCGCCCCTCAATGCATAGAGTCTCCTTGCAGTGACCTGGAGTTACTCGCTTCTAGGGCTCTTTATATCATAGTCTGTCCGTTCAACGTGTTCCTTCTTTTTCTTAGGATCAATAATCGTCTCCTCTGCCTTTATGTACTTATCAGCTCAGTCCTGGAGCTCTTACATGTTACCAGGCTTCCTCTTAGCCAACAACATCCGGAATGCCTCATTAGTGGTTTCTGATTGAAGGGCTACCCATGACTACATAAGGGTCCAAGTCCGGGACTTTGATAGCCATGACAGTGAATTGGTTGATGTAGCTTCTCAAAGACTCGTTATTCTTTTGTTGAATATTCATCAAGGACTCCGAGGTCCTAATATGGGTCATCCCACTTATATATTGACTAGTTAACTTAGTCATCAGATCTTCGAATGATATGATGGATCTAGGTGGAAGGCCTGAGAACCATCTTTGTGTTCGCCTTCTAAGGTCCCAGGAAATACATGGCAAAAGCCCGCATGAGGAAGTGGATTAAGCCAATAAGCGTTGATAAGGGCTCAAACATAAGCGATGGGATCTCCCTTGCCATTGAACTTCATAATTTTGGGTGGCTTGATCATCCTCAACTCTATGCTCATAATTTCTTCTTAGAATGGGGGCTCTGTAATAGAGCAGCCCCTAAAATTTTGGGGGATTCGACCCTTGTCTTTCTCGGATGCCTCAGAGCATCAGTAAGGCAGGAAACTTTTAAAGTTGCTCACACTTGCCAAATCACTATAAACTGTAATAATTTATTTTCTTTACTATTTATATATGTTGAGCAACTCTTATCAAATAATATGGTCCAATACTAAATTCCACCAAAAGTTGCTCTAATATATTAATATATTATTGTTTAGTTATCATTTGCTTCAAGTATTAATAAGATATTAATGCATATGGTTTAACAATGTTGCATGAATCAGGCAACAAGTTCAAGCAACCTCTCAGTTTAACGCATCAAATAATTACATGGCAACGCCATCTCATCGGGCAACTTCACATAGCAATCATATTATCGGTGCTCTTATTGGCATTAGATATAACCTTGCTGGTGCCTGTAGACTTGTGCTTGGACTTGGTCTTTTATTTTTCACAAGACTTCTCCGTTTGTGCTGAGCTACAAAGACCTCAACCATCTTAACAATGGTGTTAGGTTAGCCTCCCAACAGTGTCTCGATTGGGCGATCTTCCCTTGGGGATTCAGCACTAGGTGTGCTTCGAGGACGAATCCTCTCTCCCATCAAGGTGATACTGACTCTGTACCTTCTTCCATCTTTTAGCTGATCGTTCTCCAAGGATTCAATATTGGCTAGAAGTCTTTGCCTCTTATCCTTTCTTTCCTTCCTCCATGTCTCAAGCTCATTAAGAGTAAATCTGGTTTGGACATCGTAGCCACTCGGACTATCAACATGGGGGTGCGCGAGTAGCTTGGTGTGTTCTCTGCGACGAATTGCCTAGTAGCTCCGTTGGATTTGGAGCTCCGGTGATGATATGATTAAGATTTACCAGACTTTCAAGATCTTTCGTTAGATCTGCCATAACGCAAAACTTTTTGTTAGTTTTCCATAGACGGTACAAAATGCCACGTACTTGAAGTCGATATCAAACGATCCAGAATAAGCGATTGAATGCGGCAAAGCCTATCGAAAAATCTGTAAAAATCGGTGAAGGGGGTTCCCAACAAGGACAGTCGGGCGCGAGAATAAGTAATTAGAATTATGGAGAAGACAGAGGGTTGGAATAATATTGTGTATCTGAATTATGAGAATTGAGCCCCTTTATATAGGCATCAGCCTTTAGAATTTTCATAGTAGAAGTAGAAGATGGAATTGTACTAGATGTTGGGTCACCTCTTTGACTTGTTTCATAACTTTTAAGAATCTAATTCATATTTCATTTATCTTTTCTCCCTCACCAAATTTTAGAGTTCATACAAACTCTATTTTTCGGTCTCACTCTGAAATTCGCCATATTAGTTTTTATAAGGCTTTATTATTTAAACTTTAGTAAAATATCAAATATATTTAAAAAGATATTTAGAAAAGAAAGCATATTTTAAAAAAATATGGATCATTGTATATCTAGAGCCATGGTTATTATATTATATTCATCTCACAATTATTAAATTATTATTTTTAATTAAAAATTATTTTATAATATTGATTTTTTTATTTTTCTTATAAATAATCCTCATCAAGAAGAAAAATAATCTTTCAAACTATTTTCTAAAATCAAACTGTATAACGTTATCCTTTTTTCTAAATTTGAATAAGTATAAAGAACTTTAACTTCTCTAACTAAAATTATTGTCCATAACAATAAAGATTAGATTGAAAATACAAATAAAAAATATAATTTGATGAACTTCACCGATTTATTAAAGGACACCGAATATCATAGATTTTACTTACTAATTAAATCTTATAGGTATGTGACACAGAACTCCTATCGGAAACATATCAAGTTTGCTGAGTATCTTTCTATATAATAAATCTTGAATATTACTTTTGATCTTTTTTATAAGATTTTAAAATTCAGCACATACTTTTAGGTGCTTTGAACACATAGCTAAACATATTATTTTATAAGAGGGATTATTTTTATGACTCGAGCCTTCTGTATAGACACGACTGTGAGTATTTTATTCGTGTATTTAGTTTCTTGTATTTGATCTGCTAATCCTTATTTGACTCATTTTCTTTATTTTTACGATGCAGTGGCTGGGGCAAATAAGCAGGCAGTTGTTGGAGGATCAAAAGGGGAGTAAAGGTTCCTGAGAGTTTGGCGTTAGCTATCCTCGGTAGAAAAAAGAATGATGATAATTCTGAGGGTCGTTCGTCGCCCGTGAAAATAAATGTGACTCCTCGTGGTGGTGGTCGTTTTGCTTTTAAAGGTATGGGCCATGGTGCGTCTGCTAGTGGTTTGAATAAGAATGATGGTGGGAAGATGTTGAAACGCACTCCTGAGAGTTCTAGTGGGGGTGTTATTAAAAAAACACGTGTGATTCCAGATGCTGGTCCCTCGCTGGGTTGTACCATAATGGTTGGAGATAGGGAATGTTGGTTTCGTGGTAAAGAACGACTGTTTCATGCTTTTGATGCTTTTAATCTCCTTTATAATGTTGATCACTATGTTGCTAGAAATCCTGAAGACCTTGAGCGAGAGACATACTTGTTTACTGCTCGTTTTCTTTTGAATTATGTTCATATGCGTCGCGGTTTTGGTCATGGTTTATAGAGTCATTTGAATGTGCTTCAATTTCAGTTCAATGATTTAGAGGATAAGTACAACGGTTTGGAATCCGAGAACCAGGAGTTAAAGGCATCTTCTGAGAGTATGATTAAATGACTGAAAGAGTTGAAGGACGAGAAAGAAAAAGCCACTCGTGTGGCGAAAAAATCAAAAGGTAAGTTTGAAGATAGAATTCGCAAGTTAAAGACGAAAGTGGAGAATGCTGATAAGAAGGTCACTGGTCTGGAGAATAATGTTGTTATTCAATCTATTGAAATATCTTTGCTAAAAGTTGCATTGGAGGATGCGAATGATTTGGCTGTGAGTGCGAAGATTGGTTATAACGCTTGTCTTGATAAATTTGTTGAGGCGGGAGTCGATATGTGCGGGAAGTCGTGGTCTGACTATGAAGAGAGTCTTCGCTCATTTTTTGCTTCTGGTGGAGGCAACATTAATGGTGAAGACAATGCTAATGTGAATGATGCTGGGAATGAGGATGGTCAAGAAGGTGGCGTGAAAGATTATAGTCCACCTGCTTCAACTAGCAAGGATGCCAAGAAGGATTGTCAGACATAGTTATTTTTAGGCAATGATGTTGGGTCTGCGGACCCTTTTTTATTATAACTTATTTTAAACGACTATTACTTTTGGGATGCCCTTTATATGGTCGTTATGGATATTTTACGAATGATAACGTTGGTTGTTGCTATTTTATATATGTTAGTTGGTGGACCATATTCGTTTTTTTACTTATCGTATGTTATTTTATATTTTCTTTCCCTTTGACGCGTTTATTGCCCAACATGGTATAATTTTGTAGTTGTATATGTGATGTTTATTTTTCTAAAGTTACTTTGGTTGTTATGCCTTTGATTGTTTGTTTTATGTCATGGAATAAAATTATCTTTTTGCTTGGTGTTACGTTATGGTTTGCCTTTTTTTATTATGTTTGTGAAGACAGTATTATTCTCCCAAAATGGTCATTTTTGTAACTAAATGTAACTTTTGTTTTTTTAACGACTGATATGTTATCTATTTCTTTTTAGCGCGATATTTATATCGCTAATATAAATTGATTGGTCTAAAATTGAAGTAGTGACATATATAAAAAGTATTTTGAATATTTATTTAAATTTTAGATTGTCAGTGGTTGTCGTGAACATAGTGATTGTTTTGTCTTTGTCATAATGCTCTGTGTAAGTGCTCGTAAATGGAAATAATTGACTGAGATAAAGTTCAGAAGTAACATTTTTGCTAAAAGGTATCTCGAAATAACTTACATAACTTAACGGACTCTTGGGTCATAAATTGTCATTGTTTCTACTTTGAATACATTACTGATAATATTTCTTTAAATGCATAATATTCCACGTATTTGGGAGCGGAGTGCCATCTAGCTCTACAAGCACATATGTTCCTGGCTTGACAACTTTGATAATCTTGAATGTTCTCTCCCAAGGTGGAGAAAGTTTCCCTTGATCTTTTGTCCCAGAGGCTTTTTTACTTCGTAGAACCCAATCTCCTTCCTTTAGTTCACGAGGTTTAACCTTGGCGTTGTAGTGCTGGGCTAGCTTTTGTTGATATTAAGCGGTTCTCATTTGAGCGTCTTCTCGCACTTCATCAATGAAATATAGGTTGGCTCGTAAACCCTCTTCATTTTCTTATGGCGAGTAATTTTCAAATCGTAAAGATAGAATTCTCACTTCTACGGGTACTAAGGCTTCTGTCCCGTAAGCTAACTTAAATGGTGTTTCACTATTCGTTGTTCTTGGAGCCATTCTGTATGCCCAAAGGACATTTGGTATATCATCTATCCATTTTACTTACATTCTCACACTCGTCTTATGAGACCGCTCAAGATTGTTCCATTTGGTACCTCTACTTAGCCATTTGATTGGGGATATACCACAGAAGATTTGGCATGTTTGATGTTCCGCCCGTTTAGTGATGCTTATACTTCTTTTCCCACAAACTGAGCTCCGTTATCAGTGACTGTCATTTTTTAAAATCCAAAGCGAAAAACAAATGGATCTTCTTTTATCTGATTCTGGCTGTTGGGCGAGCCTCTACCTATTTAGTCGTGTAATCTACAACCACTATTAAGAATTGCATAGCATTTTTTTCTTTGGGCAATGACCCAACGAGATCAATTCCCCACATACTAAAAGGTATAGGATTCATGATACTTATTAATCATTTGATGGCTGATGAATGATATTTGCGCACCTTTGGAAAGCTTGACATTTTCGTATGTAATTCATGCAATCTTTTTTCATTGTTGGCCGATAGTAGCCTTGCCTCAATATTTTAAGTGCTAAGTTCTTACCCCCATGTGTTCGTCATAAATTCCTTCAGGCACTTCTCTGATTAAGTACTCAACATTATTATTTCCTATGCATAAAAGCAAAGGTGACGTGAATACTTGTTTGCGGAGTTTATCATTAAGGATATAATATTTATGTGCATGATATAGTAAAATTCACTAGCAGCTTTCTCATTTATCGGGAGGACTCCATTTTGTATGTATTCCTAAATAACAGTGCGCCAGTCATTTGGTGCCTGCACCATGAGAATATCATCATAAGAATTGATAACAGGAGAAGTAATTCTTCCATATAGATAGTTTCAGTTGTCATTTGAGCCTTAGAAGAAGCTAGTTTTGACAAAGCATATGCTGCCATATTTTGGCTTCTTTCTATGTTTACAATGGTTACTTTGGCAAATTTTTTTCAAGAGAATTGTTGTTAATTTTATATATGTAGTCATTTTGGGCCTTATTGCGTTGTAGAAGCCTTCTACTTGCTTTGCTACGAGCTGAGAGTCTGCGAAAATGTTTATGAATTCCACTTCTAACTTCAAAGCGAGCTTCAAGCCTACAACCAAAGCTTCATATTTAGCTTCATTGTTTGTAACCGTAAATGATAATTTAATTGTTTGATTTATTTTAAAGTTTTTAGGATTTTGTAAGAGTATACCAGCATCGTCTGATTGGGAAGTTGATGATCCATCCACATATAATGTCTAAATTTTTTGTGAAATTGACGTTTTGGACTATGATGGATCGTGTACGATAATAGGCTCGCTTTCCAATTTGAATGAACATTATGTGATAAAATCTGCAAAAGCTTGGCCTTGAATGGTCGCTCGTGGTTTGTACTCGATGGAGAACTGACTTGACTCCAATAACTATGAAGATAGTCTTCCAGCTATGTCTGGTTTATATATGATTTATCTGTTGATAGTTTTATGTTTGTAATGAGGATAACATATGCCAATTTTTTCGTGTTAGAATAATTTTTCTCTGTTTGACGTAAAACATGACTCACAAAATACATCCGGTGAAATAAGTTGTCTTGCTTTTTAGCCAATACAGCTGCTACGACCCTTTCTGATGCTGACACATATAAATATAAAACTTGCGCACCTCTTGGTGTTGTTAGGACTAGAGGAGAGCAGAGAAATTATTTGAGCCTTTGAAAAGCTTCTTCACATTCATGATTCCTGATGAACTTCTTGTTTTGTTTTAACAAATCAAAGAAAGGTAAAAATTTCTCTGAAGCTTTAGGGACAAAGCGTCGTAAGACTGCAAAACATCCGGTTAAAACCTTCACAGCTTGTGGGCTCTTAGGAGCGGGCATGTTAATTATTATTTGTATTTGTGTGGGGTTGGGTTCAATCCCACGTTGTGATATTATGAAACTAAAGATTTTGCCAGAATTGACTCCAAAAGTGCACTTTAATGGGTTTAAGCGTAGTTATACTTATCTAATTGTCTCAAATGTCTCCCTAAGGTCATCTGTATAAATTGTCATATCGCGCATTTTCACAATTATGTCGTCAACATAAATTTCTATGTTACGACCTTTATGTTGTGCGAATAGTTTTTCCATTATACTATAAAAAAGAGTCTTCTTTTTGACATACTAGTGGTCATTATGGTACGACCTCCAATCAGTGTACTGCAATATCTTCTGGGATTTCTAGCATTTCTTGCGCGTTCCAGGAAAACATATCCATATATTCTTTTAGAATATTATTTAGCTCATTTCTGGCACTCAGCTCCAGGCTCATAGCTATACGGAACTTCTTCTCTGGTTGCTTTTCATCAACAACGACATCTAAACTCTGCTCATTTAGCTCAGCTCTTTTGGGGAAGTCATTTTATTGTATGAGGTCATCCATTTGTAACTCGACATGGTTACACACAACATTTTGTTTGCCATTACTTTGTAGCGTTGTTATGTAACATAAGCGAGCAATAGTTTGGTCTCCTCGTAATTCTCCTACCCCTGTATCTGTTAGAAACTTCATTTTAAATGAGGAATTGATGTTATAGCACCCACTTGTGTTAGCGTTGTTCTGCCACGTATGACATTGTACATTGATGGGAGATTCATAATTTAAAACGTGATCATATAAGTTATCTGGTCTGGAGATATGCCAAAAACCACTAGTAGGTCAATTGTGCATGCGCTTGCTACTGGCTGACCATTGGAACCATAGAGGGGAGTTTCACGACTTAGATATGCTTTAAAACCATTAATATTCATGCTCTCATAAGCGTGATTGAAAAGGTTGTCAACTGAACTTCAGTTATCAATTAAAATCTTTTGCACCTTATTTCGGGCAATGTAGGTTGAGACGACCAACGTATCTTGATGTGGTTCCAACAACTCAGTGTGATAATACTCACTTAAAAATGATATAGTCATTGAGGAACGAGCCTTTTTCACCGGTCTAACGTCCACTTGATAAATTTGGCGAGCATAACTCTTTTTACTTTTCTTGGAAAAACCTCCTGAAACATGGCCACCTAAAATAACATCAATGTTAGGAAAATCTGGGCAAGGCTCCACAGTTGTAATTTGTTGTCGTGTGTCTTTAAATTGCTGTAATTCACCAACTTGAATTTTTCTTTCAATTAGCTCTCGTAATTGGATGCAACGTTCAGTATCATGCCCGTAATCTTTGTGATGAAGACAATACTTTAAAGTGTTAATCTTTTGATCTGGGTTCATTGGTCGTGGTTCTTGGTATTTGGGGTCATTTTATAAATATTTTAACATCGTTGTACGACTAACGTTTAGCTTGGTATACTCACCATCTTCTTTATAACGAGGTTTATCTTTTGAATCGTGTGTTCGCCCTCCTTTCCTCTACTCTTCTCGTTTAAAGTCTTGTTTCGAGTTTTTATCATTCCAGCGACCTTGTGTGTTTGTTTGTCGTGGACGCATACTTCCCGTCGCCTCTTGAATGTTTAGTCGATGTTCAAGAATTTGAAAAGCTGCCCGTAAAGACTTGGGTTATTTTTCCAAAAACTCTTCAGTGATTACATTATGCATATCTAGATCAATCTCATGGCCCAACGAGTTGATAGCTATGTCTTCCATTAAGAATAGTATTTATACGCACTCTTGACGAAAATGGGTGATATACTCACGAAGTGACTCATTCTTCCGTTGTCGTGCTTGCATGAGTGCACGAGATTCCTTTCCATCTTCAAGATTACTTGACCATCTCAATTTGAACTGGGGCGTTAACGTTTGCCAAGAGTCAATAGACTTAGGGGTCAGTTTACGATACAACTTTCTTGCACTCCCATTAAGCATGTTGAGAAGAAACGACATATAATGTCGTCATGGCCAAGGAAGTCCATATAACCATTGAACATTTCAAGATAATCACCAGGATCTGTTGTGCCATCGAATGAATCGAGATCTAAAACTTTAAAATTATGATCAAGTGGTGCGAATTTGATAACATTTGCCAAAGGCTCTCCTTCTGGAAGTGGCATGGCTTTTTGTGTAGCAACAAACTGCTTTAAAATGCTCATATCTCCTTTCAACTGAGAGATTACGGGATCATCCTTAGTAACCTTTGTTTTCTTTGGTTTCTTGGGTTTCTCTTTATTTGCAGTCGTTTTAGTGTGAGAAACTTGTGGAGTTGTTACACTTCTAAAAGTCTCTGATACACATAACTGGTTTTATTATCTTGCTGCAGCATCTTCAGCCCACTTTCCAATTATTTTATTTGCTTTTGCTCCATAAATTTTTGCTTTAAAGTTTTCTTATATGCGCATAGGTACTCCACTTCCTTCTCCAAAGGTTCAATTATATCTTGTTCAGTCATTTTTGCCTTGACCTCACACTTCCGTTTTTCAAGCATGAAGCAGACATCACTTTCTTATAAGCTCTTTTTATCGAACTTAATGATTGATTCCCCATTATGCTCAACACTTGTGATGACTTTATTCTTGTTCATTGTTCGTGTTACCAGAGGCTCGTCATCTGATCGTACTCCATCAAAATTCAGCTGAGTAGCTGTCGATTTCCTTACAGGTGTACAAACAACATTTAGTATTGATGGTCCTATCCGTTCTAATTACTTTTGTTGCTTTTATACATGACTAGTAACTTCTTCTTCAAAAAAATGCATTGCTGAATTAATGGTGTTGTTCAAGACCTACTTCTGGCGCTGGCGCCAAATGATGAGTATCCTTGCTGGTGAAGCGTGTTCCACTAGACCTGCACACAGTGAGCGAACCATCACTAAAGAGATTCCGGTGCCGAAGAACGCCGAAACCACTCCGGTGCAAGAATGAGATTCTAGAGAGAGAAAGTTTGTAGATAAAATAACAACATAACAGTAGAAAAATATGTGTACTTTTTTCTTCTTTTTCTTCCGATATTTATAGGCTTTCCTTTAGGACACTTATGACACGTGTCATGCTCTCATTGATAGCATGTGCGCGCCTTTGTATTAAACTTTTGTTTGGTCATTTACTGGACCGTGGGCCCATTTTGGGATTTGGTCGGTTTCTCTTTCTTCTGTCTATTAATACCTTATTTAATATATTTTATTGGATTTACTAATTTTATTCGTATTTATTTTAGCTTATAATTTTATCTTTTTTATTTATAATTTTAAATTTTAATTTTATTGTTATATTGTTAAAAGTTAAATAAAAAAATTATTTTTAGAATTAATATAAATTATTAAGTAATTATAAATATAATGACAACTGAAAAGGTTTAAACTCGAAGTGAGAAGTTTAATAGAAAAAAAAATGAGATATCTGAACCACTTAAAAGACAGAAGGGTGGAGTAATTAGGAAAAAGAAAAACAAAAAAAAATTAAAAGATAAGAATTTATTTTATATCAATTTATCAGTAAATCTGGAAGTCGTGGATAGAACTTTGAGTGATTCTATTTTTTAATTTTTTAATATTAATTTTACAAGTTTATTTTTTGATTTCTAAATTAAAAACCTTAAATAGACACTATATTTTTCCCCTTTTATTTTTAAAAAAATTAAAAGTTAAAAATCATTAGAAGAATTAAAACAAATGAGGTTTTTCATGGATTTGAACATTCCTACTTTTTCTCAATATTTTCTTAACATATCTTGATTGCTTCAGTAGGATATGTCAATTTACTCAAAATAAATCTAAGTATTTTATTCACGTTATCAGGCCAGCACCTAGTTTACTGAGCATATGTATATATTCTGTGCTTTTGTTATTAGTTTCCTCTTATATATTGATTGAATAGTACAAAACGATACATTACTCTAATATTCTCTTATACATCATGAGTTCCTGATATAGGAAACTTTTGTAATTTTAATAATATCGCTATATATTTAATCAGTGATATCGAGCATATTTACAAACATTAACATCTTTATATTCAGACAACATGTTATTTTCATGTTTATAAATACATTACAGATACATTTTAAAAATCAGAAAAATACTGCATGAATAATTTCACATCACTTGGCATGAATTATACATTTTTTTTTTGTTTAATTTCTTTGAAGTATTTATAATCGAACTTACAGAGAAAATATCTTCTGCAAAAGAAATGAGGAAACGTTTCATATCTATTTCATTAACTAGCTGGTACATCCTACATATGTAAAAATTATATATTAAATTACAAATAGTTTATTCGTAAAAAAGTAAAAAAAAGACGGACTTATAATCAGATATAAATGTCATGGATACATGAAAACTAAATCTGCCAAACGGATGGCTACAGTTTAGAAACTACTACTAGCTACACTTTCTCAACTTCCTCACTTGTATATTAATATACAACCCCAGTTATGTGTCCCTTTTTATGCTTCCTTCCGTGCCCCCTGATCGGTTTAAATAAAATGAACCCCTGGATTTATGTAAAGATTTTTTTAAAATAATTTTTTTGACCAATCAAAAGAGGGTACAGAAAAATTGAACTCTGTATATTAGCTCCACTATTGCTAAATAAACTGAGTAATTTATGTGCATAAATAAGTTATATAAGTACAAATATTATTTAATTCTAATTTAACACATGACTTTATGACTAAATAACGCACGAATAAATTATATAAGAAAAAATATTATTCAATTTTAATATGATACATAATTTTATATATAAACGATAGAATTTTATCTAAAATAATTTAGACCACCGGTTGTATTGACCGAGGTAGATTTTTATTTAATTATTTTTTAATATACCATATATTTTGTTTTAATTCTCTAATGTTATAATTTATAAATTTATTAGTACTAAAAATTTATATAACTAAAATTCATATAACAGCTAATTACCAATAAGTAAATACGTAAATTAATGCTAAAATAACGGACAAATGCCTATAATCTAAACTTAAATGACAAATTATTTAGATTATTTCCACAATTCCACCTATCTTCCTCCTATTTCAATCTATGTAAAGTAAACTTTCACTACAAGAAAAGCGGCTACTTGCGACGGATTTTTTATGAAGGATCCGTCGCAAGTTAGCCTTCTTTCGACGGAA
>JAUEJK010393687.1:3386-15530 GCA_032274865.1 Eryngium alpinum
CTTATATCATGAAGAGGATAAACAGATAAAACCAAGCCAACAAGGAACTTATTTCTTTTGTCCTCAATGTCATGAACAAAATTCATTATCAAAATAACTAGACTGAAGTCAAGAATATCAAGTTCAGGTATGATCCATTGGAGTTAAGATGGGTGAGGAAGTGGAAAGGACAAGTAGTCAAGGAGTTCTATTTTGAGTTTTACAAGGTCATGAATTTGTTCACAAACGTTGAATTTAAAGAAGTCTTCAAAATTATTGAGCCTCTACAAAACTTCAGATTCGGAACCTTCAGATCCATACTCCAGAGCTCTATTGAGAGGAAGGAAAACAATGAAGCTCCACTGAGAAATGTAATAGAGGTCTCCTCAGCATGGGGAAGCGGAGTTGGTCTTGAAAGATTTTATCTACCTGCTCCTCCACCACCTCCAAAGCTAAAGCATGGGGAAGAACCACCAATAATTCAAGAGTTAACTGAATTGGGGGATCTCTGACTTGATGATAAAGAAGAGGGAAAATGGGAATTTAAGTCTTAGAGACTTTTTCCTACCTGATCGTACTAAATTCTTTAAATATTATAATTTATGTACATTTTTGCATTTATCAGTATTTACAACTTTGAAGATTTTACTTTATCACAAGATAGTCATTTACTTAATTATTTTGGGTTTTGACATCACCATTAACCTTGATTTACGCCTTGATCTCCAAAGTTAGAAAAATAAATTATGATGATGCCTAAAGCCTGGTGTACGTTTATACACTACCATTATAGTTTTACACTTGTACAGTTTCATACATTTCATAGAATAATGCTTTATACCTTATCCACTGTTGTATAGAATAGATGTGTTTGGAAGTGGAAAAATATTACTTAGTAAAGCGATCCACCTATACTAATAAATTTTGTATAGACAATGAATCACTTAGTTTTTTGTATTGACAATTGACAGTTAATCTACAGTATTGATTGATCGGTCGATAGAGCTATCATCAGTGGATCGAGGAAAATAATTTCGGTGTATAGAATTTCAATTCTAAGATGAAGCACTGCTATATACTTTCAAGATTTACTTTCTGCCAAAAGCTTACAAGGTGAAAGCAATAGTTGACTTTCAAGTTAAGTTGGAAACTAAAATGCTCTATTATAGTTGTTATGTTTCAAGACTGGATGTAGAAGACAAATCCAAATCAAATATGGACCACAACAAAATCAAGATTGCAGATTTGGGAGTATGAGAAGTGTTCCACTACTAGTATGGAGTTACCTGATTTGGAAATTGATAGATTTATTTAACTTTGTTGTCTTAACCAGTTTTACAATTGCAGCAGTATTTGTATAGTTTCGAGTTTTCATTTGTAAGTTATGTTTTATATTCTTCAGTGAGCTCTAGAGAGAAATTCTTTTAATTGATAGTGTAAAACTTCTAAGCGCCAATAATTTAGTGAAATTCTTTGTTGCCTTGAGAAAAGATTTTTTTTAAAATAATATTAAATAATATTATTGATAAATTTCATGTGTCTCTTTGCAATTGTGTGTTTTGTTTTATTATCTTATTTAATTTCTTCTTATATAATTTTAAAAATTTTAAAAAATTCAAAAAATTCTATTGAACCCTTATTCTACAATCTTAAGACATTATTTCACAAAGAGAAAATAAATTAAAACATAACTGAACTATTGCCTATTTCTGGGTTTAATCATTAAATTAAAAGTTGTTGTAATTTCATCACTAAATTAATAATTTTCAATTTTTCATACTTCCGTCCAAAAAAACTTAACACCGTTAATATGTGCTGATATGGAAATTGAAGTGGCAATCTGACGTGACAACAGAAAAAATAATTAAATAATTTCGGGTTAACATCGTTAAACTATTTTTCATTTCTGGATTTAGTTAATGAACTAAAATTTCGTAATTTTTTCATAAAAACTATGTTCCATGTTATCTGAAAGTACAACAATTTCTACTTTTATGTCTTGGTTATTAAAGATGGTAAATAGAATGAGTATGAAAGAGAGTCATTATTATTTATTAGTATCGAATTTGGAGATATTGTACTTGTTAATGGAGTTCATACATTTTTTGAAAAGATTGTGCATCTCTTTGACAGAACCTGCCAAGTCGATCACTATTAGAAATTATTACATGTAATTAAAAACTTTTGTATATGTCATATCATCTTAGAATGGCGGTAAGATTATATTCATGCATCAGATTCAACATTAGATTTATTAAATATTTTATAGATGTCAAATACCTTTTGTGACAAAATTATGAATTTTTACAGCTCCGTGATTAAATCCAGAAATGGACAGTAGTTTAGTGATGTTAATCCAAAATTACTAATTACTATTTTATCATTGCCATGTTAGATTATCCACGTCAACATATACTAACAGTGTTAAATTTTTTTAAACGAAATTGAACGAAAGTATAAAAAATTTATAAAATAATAATTTAATAATAAAATTATGATAATTTTTAATTTAATAATTAAACTCAAAAATAATAACAATCCAGTAATATTTTAATTTATTTTCCCTTTCACAAATAATAAGATACATGATCTTAATTGATCTGCTTCAGTATTGATGATAAGTGATCTCTAATTTATTATTGTTACTTTTTATCTTACTCTATTTGTTCAATCCTTTTTCTAGTTCGATTATACAGTAACTATCAACTTTTTCTCTACAAATTAATTTCATTTGAAGCATCATCTTATATAATATAATCTTTTTCAAAATGAGTAATAATATGAAGGTCGATATCTAAATATCAACTTACAAATTGCTGTAACTAATGTTTAATTGGTACTCCCTCCCTCTGTTATATTATATAATATTATATAGTTAGTTTGACTTTTTATATTTTTGCATGTATGTTTATGTACTTTGATCGAATACTAAAAGTTATTACTTTTAAAAAAATTTATTTTGAATAAAAATATAAGTTTTATAATGTTATTCAGAAAAAAAAATTTAAAAATAATATTTTTTAGACACCGGTCAAAGCATCTAAATATAATTTATATACATATGCAAAAAGTCAAACGCCTTATAAAATGTAACAGATGAGGTATATATTATTTAAATAATTATAATTTTATTAAAATTATAATATTTCATTTTTAAATTTATTATTTAATAAATTTTATTTTTACCAATAGTTATATATAATATATAATTTTAATTTAATATAAAAACCTTAATAATATTTAAAAATAAAATAGTATTTTCTAAAATTTTAAAGTTTAATAAAAAGTTTGTTTGTATGTCATGTCAAGTCGAACATGTTGTCTAGAAATAGCCTCACAATTTTTCGGAATAGGAACAAAATTATATACTCCTATATTCCACTCTCCGCAAACTTTGTAATAAAATTATACCGGATACTGGATATATTTGATTGGTTGATCGGTCAAGTGTTCAAACTAAAAACATAATATCATTATGTCTAATTTCAATATGTAGCGGATATAGCATTCCTAATTTTTATTTCCTATATATGAAAATTAAAAAGACTTCAAAATAATAAAAGTACTAAAATTTAAAATCATCCCCACCATTTTTTCTTTGCAGGAACTGCTTAAGGAACTTTGGTTTAAATAGCGGTATCGATTTTGGTATGGAACTCCAATTTTGATATATTGTGTTTGGTTCAATTCTGAAATGAATTGTATAAATACTTTTTTTATTAAATAATTAATTTTTATAACCATCATTCGTAAAGAGTAATGAAACTAAGTTATTAATATATAAATATATTAAATATATAATTATAAGAATTTAAGGTACTATCTTGTTAAATATTATAATATGCAAAATATATATTAATTTATTAAAATTTAATAAAAATATTATTTTATTAGATTTAATAAATATTACTTTATTGATTTTATTAAAATAATATATATTATTTAATTTAGATTAATAGATATTTAATTATTAATTTTATTAACAAAATATTATAAATATTATATTCTAAATTAATATGTATAATATATTATTTAAATAATTTTATTAATTAAAATTAATAATTTTTAAAAAAATACATTACAAACTATCATGGGAATGAGATTCATACCCACATCCCTATTTTGGTATCAAAAACCCATACCTTGGGGTATGAGGTATGGGTTTTAAAACCATAATTTTATAAATTAAACACAAAATATGAGATTAGACTATTCCAAACCCATAACTATTACACATATCTTGTGAATCAAACTCTCTCTAAGAAATTTTAGTATAGCAGAACATATATACAATAATATCCTTGAGAGTGAAGAAAAATATTATTATAGAGAGGTTATTCTTAAATAGAGGTGTACATATAAAAAATTAAATTAATATAAATTAATTAATATACATTATAAACATTTAAAAAAATATATTTATTCACATTTAAAACTATAAAATCTACAAGATTAATAATTTTACACAAATAAATGCTTGAAATAGAAAAAATTTAGTGTCTAAGAAACTTCAAGCATATTTGACAAATTGTAAACAAGAAATTGATTATGAGTATGAGTTACTCCACACATAAGGATGACGCTTTGTTAACCCACAAGACTAAATCATTATCACAAACTACTTTAAATAAATATTTTACATTATTTTAAGTTAATATAATTTTAATATTTTATATAAATATATAATATAATTATATTTTATTATTATATAGATGTAAATTACGTAATAATGTTCATTAAAAAGTATAGGATATTACAAAGTATAATATAGAAATTATTCCTAATTATAACTAGGTTGAAGTTGGGACCAACATTTTCTATTCATATAAAGAGTTTATTACTATATAGAGTATTCTTATATAGAAGTTCTATTGTATATTATATTTTGGGTCAAGGTGAATTTGATCTTAGAACTCTTCCATGTCAATGAATTCTTTTATTAAATTTAAGTATATAATGAATTTTCTTTTGTTAATAATATAATAAAAACAATTAATATATTTAAATATTATTTTATATACTTTTTAATTATAATATATATATGTATTAAATATAATTTATAAATTTATAAAATAATTAAATTTTAAAAATTCGATTCTACCACTTTCTTCGGTACCTCAATCGGCCCTAGCCTCTTCCCCTACTTAATTTTTTTTCTTAAATTTAGGTGTGAACAAAATGAACGGAATAACTGAAATCAAATCGAAAAATTATATCAAAACAAATCGAAACCAAAAAATAAATGAAAAATCAAATCGAAAAAAATCGAAACTGACGATTTAATTATGGTTACGATATATAACTATAGCTAAATCGAAAAGAATCGAAACGACTATATATATATATATTATTTATTATATATTTTCTATTTATAATTATGAAAATTATTATTGTTCATTCATTTTTATTTTATGTAAACTTTTCTCATTATAAAGATGTGTGTCTTAAAAGACCATAAAATATAAATATAGTAATAATTAGGTATTTAATATCAAATTCATATAGTAATTGGATTATATTTATAATATTTTAGAAACATCTTATTTTTTTAAAATTATTATATTACTAAAATAATACTATATAAAATAAAAATTAAAAAATAAATCAAAATCGAAAACCCCAATTAACCGAATCCAAAATAATACTGTTTCAAACGGATTGATTATAATTTTAAATCATAATCAAATTAAACCAAACTACACAATTTGATAATAATTTTTTTATCAAAACACAATTTGATAATAATTTTTACCGAAAATCGATCCAAATCGAACCGTCAAAAATCCATTTAAATTAAATCAGTCTCTGTTCATACCATCCATCCAACGTTAACCCAGTGCCATTTATCGACCCACTCGGGTCACGTTTAAAGTCTACATCTACGCCCACATAATAGAACTGAAAACATTCGGATTTCAACACTTACCTGTTCAAAGATCAATGTGACTCCACGTTCGCATTATAGATATAGAAATGTTTTTTGTACCAAAAGAAGAAAAGAAATATGGTCTATTTTAGAGGAACTAACTTAACCCAAAAAAACCCATAAAATATAATAATAAAATATAAATAATGCTAGGTGTGCAGAAACGGATTCTGAATTGAATTTCGAATCCTATTTAACAAGTATTGATTTGCTAGACATTCAGCAGATCAGAATTTATTAAATATATAATCAATTACTACTTGTCATATGAAATTCGGAATTCATTTCGATATCCAATACGGATGCTCTAGCATTTTTCACAAAATATTATGTTTACATAATAAAATGTAAATAATTGTGAAGTGGAGCGATGAGTCTATCTAGGAGTCCGTATCTTCTATACCCAAACTTCTATACCAATCATGTATGGCCAGAGTTAAACGGTAGAGATTATGCCACGTATTAGTCTTCATTTTACGGTTCGAATATCAGGTTAAGTAATCTTAACTTTTCTGCTCTATTTTTTTATTTAAATTTGTTTTAAAATTAAATAAATTATACAACTTCATAATTTAATAATATATTTAATTTATATATGTGTATAAAATACTTTTATAGATTTTATTTAAAATCTATATATAATAAAAAATATAATTATCTATTTTATATTTTTTTTGTAAGTATATACTTTTACAAAAACATTTATTTTACTATATTATTTAGATTTAAGTAATAACATTCGTTAATAATATTATAATTAAAATCTTATTTATATACAATAAATAATACTTTTAAATTTTCTTTAATCTTCTATTTAATATTTTTATGTATAATAAACAAAAGATAATTACTTATTTAATATATTTAAAAAGTAGAAAAAATGTTATATATATATATTAAATATAATGTTAAACTATAAAGTTATATAATTTATTTGATATTAAAGAGATGAAGAAGAAATATTAAGAGTTATTTAATTTATTATAACTGTAAAAAACTGTAATATAAAGATTAATTTGTGTCTATAATTTCTACCGTTTAATTCTGGGCATAGAGTTTAATTTTTGGCACAGAGGATTGATATAGAAGCTTGGGTATAGAAAACTAGAAAACTTGGGCTCCCATCTGGGTGCAGTGTAGCAGGCAGGAGGGTAATTGATATCCACACCCTAAACTCCTTCCTTATCTTCTCGCTTTCATCTAATCTCCATCTATCTATACATCAAACATAATTATATATATATAGATATAGATATTTTTTTATCCTGTTGAAATTATTTTATTAAATTTTTTATGAGATATAAAGTTAACACAGATAATGTCTTTCAACTTTTTTAATTTTATATAAAAATTTAAAATTTAAACATCTATACAAAAATAATAAAAAATAAAAATAAACTATATTACCACTTCAAAAATTAAATTATAGAAATATTTTATAAATTAATAAAAATATTTAAATATTATTTTTTAATCTATAAACTACTTATCGACTTACGCAAAAGAGTCAAGCGAGTTTGACTGAACAGAAGAGGTATTTCTTTTTCTTTTTTCTAACCAAACAGGGGAGTATTTCTTTCCTTTTAAAAATACTTTGATTTCTTACTACTATTTTCTTCTTTTTATTTCTATAATCGTACTTATATATGTATTATATATACACACACTGTATTTAAGCTGACGGTGGTGTTGGATCTGCTCACTAGTCTAACACTCTCTTCTTATCTTAAAAAAATTGGTCAAATAAATAATGGAATTCGGGGAGCACGAAGATCAAGATGTGGAAATTCATATGCAGCTTTCACCAAATAATTATGGTCCACCAGTTGTAGGCGGTGGAGAACCTGTTTCCATGGCCACCAGAAAAGTAACAAACTACAAATACAAAGAATGTTTGAAAAACCATGCCATAGGCATAGGCGGAAGTGCAGTAGACGGTTGTGGTGAATTCATGGCAGCAGGTGAAGACGGAACCCTAGACGCCTTAAAATGTGCAGCTTGTAATTGCCATCGAAATTTTCACCGAAAAGTAACAGAAGGTGAAGGAAGTTTCCAGAACCAACAACATCATCAATTAACACCAACTGGTTACTACCATCATCGTCCAGCTGGATATTTACAAGTGACACCAATGACTCAACAGAGACCACCTTTAGCACTTCCTGCAAATTCTAGAGAGATGGATGTGGATGAAGATATGTCGAATCCAAGCAGCAGCGGTGGCGGTGGTGGTGGTGGTGGTGGTGGTGGTGGAGGATCGTCGTCCAGAAAGAGATTCAGGACGAGATTTACAGCTGAGCAGAAGGAGAAGATGTTGGAGCTAGCGGAGAGATTGGGATGGAGAATTCAGAAACAAGATGAAGAAATTGTGCATAACTTTTGTGCAGAAACTGGTGTGAAGCGTCATGTTCTTAAGGTTTGGATGCATAATAACAAGCACACTCTTGCTAAAAAGTTATCCTCATCCTAAATTATTGAAGTATAATAATTACCAAACACTTCCTGTTTCCTTTCTTATGGATTCTATCCTTATCATTGTTCTGTAGATTAATTTCATTAAATTAGAGACTAAACTAGCTTTAGTTTTAGGGTTTTCTCTTAGTTTCATTTCATTTTTAACTTAAATTTGTAGTACCTGTACTGAATTCTATGTGCTCTATATGCATGACTGTTGATGATGATGATCAGGCATTTAATTCCTTCCCTTCACTATAACTTCAGTTTGGCAATGTGTGTATGCATTCAATGAACGCATTTAATTCATAGCAGAAAGGGCGTGTAATGTAGTGTAAATGTCAAAGTGATTGAGATCATCAGTTAACGCTTGAGGGCTAAAGCTGTGAAAATGCCAAAAAGATATGGTAAGTGATTACGTATAGTAGTTAGTCGGTTTAATTAAGTAACTCCTAAGCAAATGTAACGGAAACCAAATACAAGAAAAACTGAGTACTACAGTTTTGTTTCCGGTAGAAAATAAAAGATTTTCTATAAATTAGTTTTCCATTTGATATTAGTGTCATATTAATAATATTTTTGCTTGTTGATGATAATAATTATTATTTGTTTAGATTTATTTTTTTTGTAAGTATGTATGTTTAATTTTTGTTAACTACTGACTAATATATTAAGCAAGTTCTTAAGTTATCAAGGTTTCAATCTACTCCATCACATAATTTCTTCATTTTTTTAAAATTTTTATTACTGTCTATGATTCTTTAATTTTCAATACTTTCTATTTCTTCTAGTCTTAAATATTAGACAATTCGATCTAAGTAGTTTAATTATATATTAAGGTCACATAGAATAATTTTCTTTATTTATTCATTTGCATAAACAAAAATATTTTACTATATCAATAGTGTAAATATTTGATAATTTTGTCTGAATCTTGTATAGCTTACAGTATTAAGGCTGCTGCTGCCTGCTAGACATATACACCTTTTACTTTTACATTTGTCCTTCTAGATATGTGTGCCTTATTATAATTTTTTTAATAAATATAATATTATATAATAAATAAATTAAATTTATATGAACAATATTTATTTTCAGTTAGCTATGAACAAACGATAAATTACCAGCTTGGGGATGAATTTTTGTTTTCACTTATTTATCATTTTCCTCTCATTTTCTTTTACGAAAACATGCTTCTAATTGCTTTCACCTATTTTTTTTAATTTTATTACAAGAATTTATTTCAAAAGGAGAGAATAATAAAATAATATATATATATATATATAGACTTAATACAATAATGAAAATTACAAATAAGATATATGTTAAGAAAAATAATAACAATTATAAAGAAAACTATGATAAAAATTTACTAATTAAAAGTTAGAATAGAAACGATTTTCAATTTAATTAAGAAAAAAAAAGTTAAACAAGTGTATGAATTAGTTACTATGAGTTTAAGTACCATTTTCCCAACATTCTATTCAAGTCTCGAGATGTAAATCAAACTTTGTAAATCTTCTATTCAATTCTAATATTGGAACTATAAATTAGATTTTGTGAAGTAAAATCAAAAAAGAAATAAATTATAAATATGTAAATATAAAAATAAATAATTTTTTAATATATTAAAAAAAATAAAGTAATTGATATAAATTTTATACTATTTAAAATTTTAACTTTTATATATTTTATTTTTACTTTATTTTATACTAAATAAATAAAAATTATTTCATTTTACCTAATCTCTGTCCAACACACTCTTAGCACTAGCATAATAGTATTTCCTCCTATTTACAACAAGTCCACTTAAAATAATTTATATAAGACTTGTGACAATTAAAAGAATTATATTTATTTATTAAAATGTTATAAAATTATATTAAACTAAAATTTAAAATATAAACTTTAATTTAATATATATTTATACTGTGTATCAAAATAAAAATTTATCATCTTAAACACTTAATTTGAACGGAAGGAAATAATAATTTTTGGGTCGAAAGCAGTTGTGTGAGTGTTTACTTATGCATTATAGTAAATTAGTCCGTCCATCAAAACTGCTTTCACAAAAGATTGGTATACTCAACATCTTTAAAATATTATTTTTCAGCTTTTCCTAAAGAGATAACATAGGTTCATATCTCGGCTTGTGATTTTGCTGCTATTGTTTCTGCTTCTAGTCAGTATGTAATTTCGCTTAAAAGAGTAATATTATATAATTCCAACCTATTTTTGAATTCAGACTGTATATACTACGTACTTGTTTGGTTAGCTATAGGAATTTACTTCCTATGTTAAGTTGTATTTTTTGAATATGTAATTCCCATTTAAAAATCTTAGGAAGTTATAAAATTATTTGGTTGATAGGAGAATTTATATTTCCAAGATGTTAATTTTCTATATATTATTTAGTTTAAATAATATAAATAAATAGTAAATTTATTTTTTATGATTCAAAATTATAAAAACTTATATTAATAACGTGGGAAGTGTGAATTACTAAGGAGGGGTTGTATAAGCAACTTCTCACGTTGTGTAGGAGTTTCTACTTCCCAAAGTAACTTAAACTTTCTTTTGTTTTTTACAAAAATTATTAATTAAATAACTATTTTATTTCCAACTTCCTAGAAAATTTAAATTCCAAAAAACGACCACTATATATGTTACAGTAGATCCTAAAATTAAAGTTTTAGGAAAATTGTTCTTCTAACATGGATGATCCCATAATGTACATTAATTATGTTAAGGGTAATCATATTCATTAGTAATAAGTGAGGAGTAAATATCAGAATTATATATAAACATAAGTAGTCTAGGTGAGAAGAATATAGGAAGAAAAATATGAACTGAAAACAACTGAATAAAATGGGAAAGAGGGAGACAGTTAGGATAGGTACGTAGATGTTGGAGAAAGCATGGTATACTCATAAGCTGTTGGAAAACATAGACAAAATATTATCTGTCTATCTATATATATGTATAGTCCATAAATTAAGAATCAAATCAAAGATTGATGCTAGATAGTGTTTGATTTTTATTGTATGTATATATGTTTGCATAAATCTAAAACACACACACACACACATAGTTCCGTTGAAACATGTGTGGGCTACCAACATCACAGCTCATTAATGTTTTTGGTTGTCTTCCATCTTGTTCTTCTTATATTTTTCTTTGTCCCTCTGTGTATATGCAAAACTAATATGCAAATGTGGAGTCCATATATATTTAGCCTAACCATCCGAGTTTCCTCACAAATCAAAAAATATTTTAAAAATATTTACTGGGGTCACCTCCCTCAATTCTAGTGATTCATTTTTCTAAGTCTTGAGCGTTAATGATTGGATACATTTGTTAACATCTGACTTTGTAAGTGCTTAGGTGAGTCATGTTATTGATTCTGATTGAAAAACTCAGCTTATTTTTATCTTGTTCTTTTGAGATTAAAATAGACCTCTCATTCCGAGCATATAAATTAAGACTCGAACCCTCAATTTTTAGTTATCGGGCATCCTCTAGGACTTAACTGCTAGTTAAGAACACTCAAATAAAATCAGAATGCCTAATAATTCACACATTTCTTTCTTTTATATCCAAACAAACATAAGAGAGACAGAAACAGATATACTGTAAAGTCTGTAATTAATTAAGTTCTGATGCATTGTATGTAGATGTGTATAAATCACACACACAAAAATATATATGTGTACTGCATAACTGGGGTTGATGCATGCATATATGGCACATGGAAAGTCTACTCCGATCACATTCTCCCATAACCA
>JAUEJK010393786.1:0-13202 GCA_032274865.1 Eryngium alpinum
TCACATACTCAAATTTTCTGTTCTGGATCCAAGGCTCAAAAATCTGCATGATTTAACAAGAAGTGTAAGTTGTAAAGATAAAGTTGCAGATGATTTTCAGCAGCAGGAGAACGTTTCAGAATCGAGAGGATTCTATGTAGACTACCTGATAGAAGAAGAATGAGAGCAGAAACACAACTGAGATAAAAAGAGCAACAATAATAATAAGATGCTCTCCAAAATAAGAAATATCGAAACTTGTCGGGATCAAAACGACGAGAAATGGTATAACTGAAAGAGCCATAATTCTTGCTGTGTAACCAGTTTCTTCATCAGTTGTTACACAAAAATCTGTTAAAGAGGTGAAAAAGGCCAACCGTTAGAACAAGCACAAGGATATACAGTAAAATCTCTATAAATTAATAATTTTGGGACCGTCATATTTTATTAATTAAAAGAGGTATTAATTAATCGATAAATTATTAATTATTAATTTAGAGGTTGAATTTAAAATCAAAATTTTAATATAATAAATTTGGAGATAGACTATAATATTTATTAAATTAATTATTAAAACATAATTATTTTACTTATTTATTTAAAATACTGTACTATGTTTACTTTTTATGAATATTATTTACATCAAAATTAGTATAATAAATTTAATTTAATAAGTTAACATTTCAATGTTAACAATATTGAGCAATAGGTACATAGGATCATATTCTAACTATTAGCGACGAGCTCCAACTAAATATAAGTTTTAAAAAAAAAAACAATCTAACACTAGAATCACAATCATACTTCACTAAGTTATCTTAATTATATATATAATTATTATAAATAAATTATTAATTTATAGTATTAATGGGACTACATATTTATATAGAGTTTTAAAAAAATCATTATCTTATTATTTCTTCGAAATCAATGATTTTGATTTTTATAACTGGCCCATGTTGGGACCGGAAAAATATATTAATTTAATAAGTATTAATTTAGAGAGATTTTATGTAAATTAAGTTTGTTATTAGGGCCGACTTTGTTATAGACTTAACAGAATTGAAATAGTTAGAAAAATGCAAGATATATATGTAGAAAAAAGAAAGTGAACCATTCAATTTGGATAGCAATATCTTGATTTTAGATTGGCTTGAACTTGAACCAAGTGAAATATAAGAGTTCAAAGTAGAGGGACTTTCAGAGCTGCCAATGATAATGCAAGTTCCCCAAACTACTGTGAGAAGGAAAATACTTGTTCCAGCTAGCAGGCCAACCCCAGTAGAGGCATAGTCTCGAGCTTTCTCGTCATCACTCAAGAGTCCAGATGCTGCAAACAGAGAACAAGCAATTTAAAATATGGAACTTCAAGCAATACTTATGTAAAAACACCTGGTAGAAACTAATTTGCGTGTTATGGCTAAGAGTGTGAGACCAACAACACATGGTTCAGGACTGCTAATCAGATATTCCAAAATTTATTAGTAATTAAAAATTTCAGTAAAATTTTAGTTGGTTCTCATGAAGTTGATAATTATTGGCCATGACCATGAATGATATCAACCTGGTATCTATATTATTCCATACATCATTTAGAATAGGTTATCTTCACATTACTCAACGATGCTTGTCATAGGTATTAAAAATGTCTTATAACACACACCTATATTTAATTATATATATCGACTCTCTCTCTCTCTCTATATATATATATAACTTGTAACTTGTAACTTTGGAGAAAGTCTACAGAACCTAATTTGATTTGTGCGGCTCAATGATCAACATAAACAAGAAGTACATCAACATTTACCCTTTGAATTAGATGTAATTGCTTATACAACATAAACTCGTGACTTGGGGGATGAAATTGCTACGCGTCTGGTAGAAACATTATGTGACAATATTAGAATAGTTGACCCCAAATTTTAATGTCCATGTTAATAGTATTGCAGAGTTTTGTATATTGTAACTATGTGTTTGGCAATTCATCAGTTTAAGCATTGGAGTTGAAATTGAGCTTTGTATTGGCACCAAATGATATTAGCAAAAACTGAACTGATGACAAGGAGGAGTAGAATAAGAAGATTATGTGAAGAAAATTTACCAAGAAGTATCAATGACTCTGGAAGAAAGGCAAGAATTTGAAATGCACTTGCACCGAAGACACCAGGACCAAGAATCTTGAAAATCCTTTCACCTCCAGAGGCCACGTATGATTCTCCATGAAACAAAAGATATTCATAGACCAAAATAAGAAATAGATGGCCAAAAAGACTATCTGCGCACGGCAAAAAACCATACATATGCTCGCAATCCTCTGTTGCTTTGGCCACCATTCCTCTAAAAACCAGATGAGAGGAGCTGTTTTCCTGATCATGATGTTCAACACCATCCAAAACTAATTCAGAAGTGCGGTACTGCAAAGTTCGGCCAGTGACCTTGGTTATTGCCGCTGAAGAAAGAAGAGCAAATAGAAAACATACAGTTTTTGCTAGATGAAATCCCATTGTTAGTTGTACTGAACAAGAACATGAAACGATTGAACATTAAGAAGGATGACTTTTTAAAGTTTGTGATCAAGTAATGTGTATATATGTATTTCAACTGGACCAGAGGAAGTATCTTGCTAATCTTTACAAATCATATCCACATGTGTTGAAAGAAAATTCTAGGACAGCTAATTAGACTTCAAAATGGTGGTTGATGCACATCAATATTCTAATAGGCAAGAGGGAAAAACAAACGTACATTAATAATAATTAAATGGAGTATAAAATTAGAATAAGTCTGCAGTTGCTTACAAGTTAGAACATTAGCACATTTCTATTTTATAGTATTATTTATTGACATATTAGTTATTGATTATTCAGAACTATCACTTTTACCTGCTCTCCGAAACTCCTAATCCTTTTGTTCCGTTATATGAGATTCAAAAGCCGCCTAAAGTGGGGTCTGCATGGCTGCCTCATGATTGTAAAAGAGGTATACATAGTCTGGATATATACTATATAGAAGGTATCTGTTATCAAATTGCAAAGCAACTTATATTCAAAGGGGAAGTGGATTAGTTGAAAAGTATTAATCCAACGTAAAAAGAGATAGTATCAAATCAGATATGCCATGTCAAAGGTTAGGTGGATGACAAATAGACCAGTCCAAGAACCTGGATAAATATACTATTCATTCAACATCAAACATCAAAGTTTACATATCTTTCTCTATCAAACTCAAGTTATCAAAGACAAACCTTAAGGATAGCTACCAAGTACGGATCGTACAGTTATTCCAAGTATATTTTGTATGTGGCCTGGCCATGTAATGACAGGTGTGGGTGATTATAGTATATATGAGTGGCCAGAAAAGAAAATTGCAGTGACATGGAGAAAATGCAAAACATTATGGTAGTAAAGAGTAATTTTACCTATTTACCTAGAATTTAAGATGACAGCACGCCTGAAAGTCTTGGGATACACTTCTAGAACCCAAAATTGACTAGAACAATTCTTCACAATTGCTCCTCAAATAGGAATCGAGGACATTGCTAGCATATAAAAACCTGAGATACATTTCAAGGGCAAACCTGTGCGAAATATTTAGTGACTTCAACACGCCAACTCCAACTGACCCAAATCCTAATGCAACTGCTTCATCAATCTCCAAATTTCAGCAGGCAGGGCCCAGGTGCTTTCGTAAACATCCTAAAGTTTGGGTAAAGTATATTCTATATTCTTTGTATATTTTTATTTTACACTTCACTCCAAATTCTTAATTTTCTTGATTAGTTCAATGTCTTGTAACACAGAAAGCCTATAAACTTGAGTTGGTGTGATGCAACAACCAAATCTGAGCTCAATTAGGAGCTTTATACTACAGTTCTTCATTTGACATTTTATAACTCGAATTTGTGCAAAATATTAAGTTATTCAACATCAATAAAAACGAAAAGTTCACATTTACGCAATTCGTCAAACATGTAATGTGGTTGTAGAAATAGCTCAAGACTCTTTAAATATATGGATTTACAATCAAGTAGTTACTGCCTTTGCTATATAATCAGGTTGTTTTGGGTATCATTTATATAAGTTATTAGCTAAAAATAAATAATACCAAACAGGACCGATAACAATCTCATATATATAGGATATTAATATTATTAATGTTATCCTGCCAAGGCGGCTCATTAGATACAAACTAATAGTGATAGGTTCGTGCCTCGCTGGAACTTTGGGGACGACCTATCTATGCCTTACTTCAAACACTTCACCACCTGAACACTACGAACACACGTCACTAAGAGGGCCTAGGTAAGGGATCACCAAGACCTCTCCAGTGAGAGAATAAGAGACCGGAAATAGATAAATGCAAATGTATTTTTATAAGGACAAAAGATGTGGTGTTGATATTGAGCCGAGGTATGTATTTATTTTGGTATTTGTGTATATGTATTTATTATCTTTGTTTTCGATATCTGTGCTTTTATTGGTATTCGCGTAATCTTCGTGTGTCTTTGCTTATATATATATATATATATATATTGTGTTCTTAAATGCAGGGTTTTTTTTATACGAAAGAACACTTCTCCAATACTCAAAGGGTTTTTCTTTTAAATAGCCGTTATTCTCTTTGGCCACGTTGCTGCTATTTTACAACAGTAAGGGAGGTTTCTCTTCTTCGTCGCTCTGTGGGAGGGTTATCATTTATTGCTCGCTTTAATTCTCAAAAATCGTGTATTGCAAGTATGATTTTCTGTCCTTTTATTACTCTCCTTTGTTTCTTGTTTTGCATTTCCGGGTTTTGTATTGTTCCTTTGTTCTTCTTCTCTGTTCGTAGTTGCATTTATATATTATCTGCAATGTCTAATATCGAAGATATTTTTGAAATGGGTTTTGGACTCGATCCTGAGAGAAGGCGCTTTAGATATGTTCATCATTTAGATAATTCAAATAATGACAGTGGAGATGATGTTTCGACAGAATTGGGAGAAAAGAAAGTAGAAGAGATTTTAGGGTTTTCTAAGGATCGGCTCGATTCCGCCCCGAATATGTCTCGTGAGGATTCTGATTTATTTGGGGATGCTGGGGGTGAGGCTCTTTTAGCTCATTGTAGGTTAGAATTGGATCATTCTAAGCGTCTTAACGATGCTTCACTTCGTAGTGTTTATCTTTTTGAAGCTTTGGGAATTTGGAAGAACTTAATAAACCAAATCGTATTCCGCCTTCTATTCTTTCTATAGATTATTATTATAAGTTTGGTATTGATCGTAATGCATATTTTCTTCATTTTCCTGAACCAAATGAACATATATGGATGATGCCTGATTGTCCTCAGGGTTGTTTGCATTCCATTTCTTCTTATTTGTTTAAGTTCGGTCTTCGTTTTCTTCTAGATCCTTTTTTGATAGATATATTTGAGCACTTGAATTGTGGGCTCAACCAGGTGGCTTCTAATGGTCATCTGCGTCTATATGGGTTTTTAGCTCGTTGTGATAAGTTAAAAGTTTATCCTCGAGTTGAGTTATTTTTAAGTATTTATGAAGTTAAAATGATAGAAAAATCGAAGAGTTTATATTTTTTGAAGCGCCGGGGTCGTACAAATTTAGTGGATGCTCCTACTTCAAATCCTTTTTGGAAGGAAGATTTTGTGTTCTGCTATGGTAATGATCTTTGTGATCTGCCTTATTGGCGAGATATTCCTCGTGATGAGGTCCGTTCTTATAAGGGAGGTGCTTATAGTGAAGAAGTTTTGAGGTTTTTTAATGGGGATCGAGTTTGGTATCATCATGGTCAGTTTGAAGATACTAGCTTCTTGTTGCAGACGGGATGTGAGTGTGTATAGAGCCTTTGTTATTTGTATTTTCTGAACTATATTTTATCTTGTATTGTTGAATTTACTTTGTGTTAATTTTTATTTTTGTAATGACTAGATCGAAACGAAATAGTGCTGCTGAGAATGAGAAAGAAGGTGTGGAAGTATCTGATGCTTTGGCCTTGATGATTCTGGATCAAGCCATTGATAGTGAAGAGGGAGTAGTTCGAGGTGGTGAATCTGTTGTGAGTCCTGAGAAGAGCACTGTTGCTGCTAGTGATGACGAACTGATTAATCAGAGCTATAGAAAAAAGAAAGTTGTAGAAATGTCAAGGGTCATGGCAAGCGTTCTAGTGTTCAAGTTGATTCGGCTTCAAAGAAGCCTCGAGTCCTTGATCTGAGCTCTTCTAATTTGGATTGTCAAACAAGTGTTGGTGAAAATGAGGGCTGGTTTGGTGTTAAGGAGCCTCCTTTTCAGTCGTTCAAATGTTTTGACCTCGTTAATGATACTGAGCACTTTGTTGCGAAGACGCCAGAGAGGCTTCAGCAGGAGACTCGTGTGCAACTGGGAAGATTTATTTCTTACTTTGAACGAATGCAAATGGGTTTTGGTCATGGTCCGCAAGCTCAACTGGAGGAACTATAAAAGACATACGATGCTCTAGCTTTGAATCATGATGCGCTGCTGTCTAGGGAGAAGTCATTTAAGACTTCAGAGAGTTTGTTGAAGAAAAGAATCGATGATTTGGAGAAGGAGCTTAAGAGCTCTGATTTGGAGATAAAGAAGATGAAAGGAAAAATGGATGAGGAGATTAAGGGTCTTAAGGTGGATCCTGCTACTCGAGATGAAAATATTACTGAATCGGAGAAGCATAATGATGTTTGTTAGAAGAAGTTGACACTCTAAAGGCAGCACTTCTTAAAGCTCGTAAGGAAGGTGCAGCTGCTCTAAAGACTGGTTTTACCGTTTGTTTCAAAAAATTTGTTGATGCTGGTTGTGATCGTGAGGGGAAGACGTGAGATGCTTATGCCACGGATTTGCGATCTCGTTTCAAGAAGCCTGAGGCTTCGTTAGTGAATGTTGATAAGAGTGTGGAGAAGAATGACTCTGATAAGAATGCTGCTGATGAAAGGAAAGAGGACTAATTTATGTTTATGTGGCCTGCGTGCCTTTATGGACCTTAAAGGGTCGTGTAATTTTGATATTTTGGTGTTGGTGGTAGTTTATCGGACCAGTGTTTCTTTTTGCGGATAAATATTTTTTTATTTTATTTCTGTTTGCTAATGAAAATATTATGTTACTTGGAGAAATGTTATGTTTATTGATTTGATTTTACTTAGGTATGTTGATTGAATAGTATGACCTAAGCAAAGTTCATGGGTCATTATAAGCTTGTAAGGGGGATAATTTTATTTTGAGGCTTGTGAATTGTTATTATGTTTATTACGAGTCTTATGAAATGGTTAATGATACTTTGTGATACGAAAGAACTTTTGATTTTGTTCGTTTAGGCTATATTTTTCTACTTAGTTTATGGACTTTAATTTGGTCTTTAGACTTAAAATATTGTCTTTTGAATTTTTTTGTTGACTTTTAATTTCATAATATCATTTTCTTAATTTTTTTCGTTAATTGTCGAAATGAAGTAATATATATTTATTATGCCAAAGTAGCTTTAAATAAGGAAGTTTTATATTGATATTACCCCTTTTTGAAGTAAATGTAAAGGATTTAGGAAAGATATGACTTTCATAGAAAGAAAGAAAGACATCTATAAAACTTGTAATAAATAAGTTAGCTGCTTGAAGTACATTCTTTTGAACAAATCATCTTTTACTGATAATATTTCTTTAAATGAATTGCATTCCATGTATTTTTAACTTCGGTTCCATCAAGTTCTTGAAGCTTGTATGTGGCAGCTCCAATGACTTTAGCAATCTTGTACGATCCTTCCCACATTGGTGCGAGCTTTTCCACATCTTTTGAAGTGACTATGAGTTTCAGAACGAGGTAACCTTCTTGGAATTGTCTTGAATGCACTTTGTTATTGTAGTGTAGAGCTGCTCTTTGTTGATATTGTGCCATCCTCATGTATGCTTTATCTTGGACCTCGTCTATTAGATCGAGATTGGCTTTGAGTCCTTGTTCATTGGCTGTAAGCTCGTAGCTTTCTGCTCTTAGTGAGGGGATCCCTATTTCAGTGGGCAATAGAGCCTCGGTTCCATAGGTCATTTTGAACGGAGTCTCTCCTGTGACTGCTTGATGGGTCATTCTGCAGGCCCAAAGAATGTTTAGTAGTTCATCGACCCATTTGGTCTTGCAGTCAAGAACTCTTCTCTCTAATCCGTGCAGTATAGTTCGGTTTGATACCTCAGCTTGTCCATTACTCCGTGGATATGCAGCTGAGGCTTTTGTTTGTGTTACAGACAATTCGGTTAACGAAGCTTCAACTTCAGTACCAACAAATTGTGCTCCATTATCTGAGACGAGGAATTTTGGTACTCCAAACCTGAAAGGAATACGGACGTGTTTGAATTTTGTTTTACGATGATGTTTATTTTTGTGTGTGTGTAGATTTATTTTTATTTGAACCTGGAAATGATATATTACATGATGAATTGAATGGTGTCTATTTCTCTGATACGAGCCAATGGCTTAGCTTTAAACCATTTAGCTGTATAATCGATGTCAACGATCAAGAATTGTAGTTTGCCCTGAGCCTCTGGGAGTGGTCCTATGAGATTGATTCCCCACATGCTGAAGGGAATTGGGATCAAGTTGGAAACGAGCTCATGTGCTGGTCGTTTAGTAACGGGGCCAAATCGTTGGCAGACATCACATCTTTTGACATACATTAAGCAGTCTTGCTTCATCGTGTTCCAATAATAACCTTGTCTTAAGATCTTGAAAGCCAAATTTTTGACTCCTAGATGTTGTCCACTAATTCCTTCGTGTATTTCTTTCATTGCGTATTGAGCCTGTTCCATTCCAATACATAATAATAATGGACAGGAGAAAGCTCGTTTGTAAAGATTTCCTTCAATGATACAATATTTGTGAACCTGTCTTTTCAATTTATTGGCCTCATGTTTATCCTCGGGAAAGACCTCGTTGAGGATGAAGTCTTTGATGGCGCTTCTCCAGCCGCTTGGTTCCTGAATTGTAAGAACAATATTTGCATTATCGATTGCGGGAACAAATATTTCTTCAATGTAAACAGGTTCAGAAATGCAATTTGATTCTGATAAGGCTAGTTTTGACAAAGCGTCAGTTGCCATATTAAGTGACCTATCAATCCCTTGTATTTCATATTTTTTAAAATTTTAAAGCATAGTTCGTGCCATATGTAGATATTTTGCCATTTGTTCGTTATGAGCCTTGAATTCTTCATTTAGTTTCTTTGATACTAACTGTGAGTCAGTAAAAATGTAAACATATTGTACCTCAAGTTTTAGCGCAAGCTTTATTCCTGTTATCAAAGCTTCGTATTCTGCAACATTATTTGTGACAAGAAATGTTAACTTGATTGCTTGGTTAATGATGAAGCCTTCTGGAATTTCTAGTCGAACGTCTGCTCCTCCTTTTGTTTGAGTTGTTGATTCATCAATAAATAGTTTTCATGGAATGTATTCATTTGATGACCTTGACGAGCTTGGGTCGCTTATCTTTAATGATGGCTCGTGTTCCAACTGAAAAGTGCACTCACTGACAAAATCTAGTGTTGCTTGTGTTTGCTTCGTAGGACGAGGCTTGAATTAGATCCAATGTTGGCTCAATTCGAGTGCCCATGATGACAATCGACCTATTATGTCTGGGCGATGCAAGAATTTCCTTATTGGTATGTCAGTCCATACTTCAACTTTGTGCCCCTGGAAATAATACCTCATTTCCTACTTGCCATGACTACTGCAAAAGTGACCTTTTCTCCATTGGAGTAATTGAGCTGTGACTGCTTCAACACTTGACTGGCAAAGTATATTGATTGGAAAGTGTTATTCATTTTTCTTGTCAATGGTGCTGCAACTGCTCTCTGTGATGCTGAGGTGAATAAATATATAACTTCATTTTTGTAAGGTGTGGTTAAAATATGAGGAGTTGTCAAGAATTTCTTGAGATCAGAAAAAAGCAATTTCACATTCTTCGTTCTATGTGAATCTTTTTGCTTGTTTCAAAGTTTCAAAGAATGGTAAGAACTTTTCTGAAGCTTTGCGAATGAACCTGCGGAGAGCTGCGAGGCATCCTGTGAGTACCTTCATTGCTTTTGGGGTTCGTGGTGTCTTCATTTCAATTATTATTTTTAGTTGATCTGGATCTGCCTCGATTCCTCTGCTTGTGATCATGAACCCTAAAAATTTACCTGATTTTACTCCAAATATGCATTTCAAAGGATTGAGCCTCATGTTATTTTTGCGAACCGTCTTGAATGTTTCTCTAAGGTCATCAAAATGAGCTTCATTGGTACTTGATTTGACAATCATGTCGTCCACATAGACTTCAAGATTGCGACCTTTTTATTCTTTAAAGATCTTGTCCATGGTTCGTTGGAACGTTGCTCCTGCATTAATGTGTCCAAATGGCATGACTTTATAAGCTAACACTCCTTTGTGGGTAACAAATGTCATTTTTGGGATATCCTCTTTGAGCATCTTTATTTAATTGTAGCCTGAGAAGGCATCAAGAAATTATAGCATTTTTGTTCCTGACACTGCATCAATTAATTAATCAATATTTGGCAGATGATAAAAGTCTTTTAGATATGCCTTAATGAGGTCAGTATAATCTGTGCAAATTATCCATTTACCGTTGATTTTCTTTACCATGACAACATTGGCAACCCATTCAGGGAATTGGACTTCACAAATGAAGTCTGCCTTCAATAATTTCTTCAATTCCTCTTCTATTGCATGTTGCTTATCCATGGAGAAGGTTCGTCGTTTCTGATGTATTGGCTTCTGATGAGGTTGAATACTTAAGCGATGTACTGTTATGGCTTCAGGTATTCATGACATGTCTTGTGGCTTCCAGGCAAATATGTCCTCATACTCTCGTAAGATTATTAAAGCTTCTTTATCCGAGGTTTCCAAATTAGATGCTATTTGGAACTTCTGATGAATCTTTGCATCACTTATCATGACCTCTTCGATTTCTTCATGAGGTGTGTGATATTGGATTTTACTTCTTGCTCCCCAAATTCCTCCATTGGGAGTTCAACAATATTGCAAGTATCTTTTCATTTATCCACCTTTTAAAGGGTTGCTAGATAACAAGATCGAGATATTGATTGCTCACCCTTGACTTCACCAACTCCAGTTTCTGTGGGAAACTTCATTTTCAAATGAGGTATTGATGTTATTGCACCGAGCTGAATTAAAGTTGGTCTTCCAAAAATGGCATTGTATGCAGAAGGTAAATTGACGATGTAGAATATGATATTTTGTACCGTTTGATGAGGTACTGACCCAAATATGACAGGAAGTTCAATTGTACCAGTGCTACGAATTGGAATGCCATCGAATCCTGAAAGCATTCTTTCCACACTAAGATCTGGTTTTGCAGTTCCTATATCCATCCTTTCATATGCATGTTAGAAGAGAATATCAACAGAGCTTCCATTATCCACAAGAGCTTTTTGAACTTTATTTCTTTCGATTGGGACAGAGATTACCAAGGCATCATCATGATTTTTAATTATGTCTTGGTGATAATCATCATCAGAAAATGAGATTACTATTGAAGAACGAGCCCTTTTGAAAGGTCATACATCTATATTGAACACATGTCATGCATATGTTTCTTTGCATTTTTAGAGGCTCCACCTGCTGCATGTCCACCAAAGATCATGTTAACATTGATGAGGGGATCGTTCGTTTGTACTGGCAGTATTGTTGATTATTTTTCAACGAACTGCAGTAGTTCTCCTTGTTGAATTTTCTTTTCAATGAGCTCTCTATGCTGTATGCATTTTTCTGTTTCGTGTCCATAATCTTTATAGTGCTCAAAGTACTTTGAATTGTTGATTCTCCTGTCTGGGTTTATTGGACGAGGCCTTTGATAACTTGGATCTTTTTGTAGGAGTTCTAATATTTAAGCTCTTGTACCAGTGAGTTTTATGTATGGCATGTTCCCGGAGTCTCTTGATCTCCAATCTCTTCCTGATTCCTCATTGTGATTGTCAATTTTGTCATTTCGATCGCTTCTTTCTGATCTATCAGATCGCTTAGACCATCATTGACTAAAATACCTCGTGCGAAGCGACCCTGCAGCTTATTGTATGTTTAAACGATGTTATACTATTTGAAAAGCTGCTCGCAGAGTTTGGGGTCATTTTTCGAGATATTCTTCAATGTTGCTGCTATATCTTTCATGATCAATGTCATTGCTGAGGCAGTTGATTGTTACTGTTTCAATGAGATGTGGAATTTCCACACATTCTTGTCTGAAACGAGTGAGGTATTCACGTAAGCTTTCTCCTTTCATTTGTTTAACTCGCATCAAGTGTGATGATTCCTTTCCTTCTTCTAAATTGCTTGACCATCGAAGCTTGAACTGAGCTGTAAAAGTGGCCCATGAATCAATAGATCTTGGTTTTAGGGATCGATATCATTTTCGAGCAATCCCTTGGAGGCAAGTTGGCAAAAGTTTGCATTTATTGACATCATTGTGGCCGTAGAATTCCATTCCTCCATTAAACATTTCAAGATAATTATCTGGATCTGATGTACCATTAAAATACTTCAATGGTAGTACTTTGAGATTCAAATCAATGATTGCTTTCTTTATGTTTTCTGTGAGAGGTTCACTTTCTTGTAGTGGGGCGCCTTTTTGTGATGCAACGAATTTTTTTACGAGGTTCATTTCCTCTTTGAGTTTTGAAATTTCCGAAGCCTCACCTGAGACTAGTGAATTTGCTTTGTTTGCTTTCTTCGACGATGTAGTATCTTTTGTTTGGTATTCTAAATCTTCCTGATCTTTTTTCAGATTTTTAAGCTCGTCTTCCAATTTTTGTATTTGTCGCTGAGCCTCCACTTTTTCTTTTAACATTTGTTGATATGCCTTTAGCTTTTGTATTTCTTCTTCTAGGGACTCGGTTTCTTTGCTTCCTTTATTTTTCTGAGCTGCTTCTCGTTTTTTCTTTATTAACTTAAATTTGGCATCACTTACTAGGAGCGATCTTTTTCTGAAAGAGATGGGAGTTCTAGATGCCTCATTGTCTCTTCTTTGTTGTGCATTGCCTTCTTCGAAGATCAATTTTTGAGCTTTTAAATTGCTTGGGCCCTCCAATGAGGATGCACGTTCTAACTTTTTTACTTGTCCTCTGAAAGGACTTGTAACTTCTTCCTCTTCAGAATAATCCATTGGAGGTTCAGGCCCTCCTTCTAGCGCCACTGATAGGTTCGTGCCTCGCTGGACCTTTTGG
>JAUEJK010393985.1:9611-24114 GCA_032274865.1 Eryngium alpinum
CCAGCAAGGTAGTTTAAGAATTTATTTTAAATACTTATATTAAATATTATATATCTATTTATTATACATTTATTTTCACTTAACAAATATTTAGAAAAATAATAATTCCTTTCTTACTTTGAGTTGCAATTAAATATTTACGGACTGAAACTTATTTTCAGTTTGTAAGTAGAACTTTCCAAAAATAAGTAGTTGTTTAACATTTTTCTCCTTTTATAATGTACAGTGATTTATTTAGCAATTATTATCCTATTACTAATTTTTTATTCCACTTATAAGCTGCTAACATAGGTAAATGCCTAAAAAACGTGACGTACATATTTTTAATAAGTAACCATATCGTTACTACTAAAATTAAGATTTGGCTATAGTTTAATTTAAATAATTTGACCACACACATATTGACCAAATCCAGCAAGGTAGTTTAAGAATTTATTTTAAATACTTATATTAAATATTATATATCTATTTATTATACATTTATTTTCGGACTGAAACTTATTTTGAGTTGCAATTAAATATTTACGGACTGAAACTTATTTTCAGTTTGTAAGTAGAACTTTCCAAAAATAAGTAACTTTCCAAAAATAACTTATAATAATATCTAATCATATTAATTTAGGTAATAAAAATTCTAAGATTACAATATAATAATGTAGATATAAATTTGTATCAGTGTTCTTGGAGTTGAAATTGGGTAGGTTACAAATTTGGATGAAACCGTTGGAGTTGGTCTAAGTATTTAAAGGAAGTATTTCTTCCTTGAATATAATTTAAATAATAATATTAAATATTATTAGTTTAATAGTAATATTTAAATAATAAACGACTACCAAGTTAGTTTAATAGTAATATTTAAATAATAAACGATTTAAATTTTTATATATATGAGAAAAAGAAATTCAATGCAACTACAACAAACATCCACCAAGATAGTTTAATACTATAATTAAAAAAATAATATTAAATATTAGAGCTCCGTAGTTTGTCTCCGTAGAGTTAAGCTGAGGATGCCTTTTCACTATTCCTAATTAAAAGTTGGGTTTTCCAATAACTTTAACGTGACTCTTACTTTTGTTTCATAAGTACTCTGTCGGCCATTAGAAGTAAGAGTTTCTTGAAAATATTCTTACTCCTCACTTTATTAAATCTACATTCTCCAGATCCTCTAAAAGGTTTGTTATCCCCAAATGGTACAATCTTAATTTCATCTCTAATGGACACTATATCTATTGTCTTTTAATTTTAAAATTTTATAGGTAAATTGTGAAGAAATGGCGCTTGCATGCTCTATTTTGCTGAAGCTGGGTATTAATGTCAAACCCTACATGAAGTTTGCTCGTCAGACGGTAAATCTTCACACTGTGTTCACCCCTAACCTTTTATGTATAGTCCTTTTTGTGTTAACATTTGGGTATATTTTTGTCTGTCACAATATTGGTATATAGAATGTTTTTTTTCTCATGTTTGTCTTCTCTTATTTTTTAACTGGTTGAGAAACGAAATTGTACGGGATATGTGTGTTTGGGTATATTGGTGTTACTTTGAATGTGCGCTTATAAGTCACAATAAAGTATTATTGTCATGTTTTGCTATCTCTATTTCTCAAATTATAAGCTAAAAATAAGAGATAATTATGTAACTTCTAACTTAGGCTTATAAGTGATTGATTCACCTATGTTAAAATGGTCTTAGTATTATCCCCATTGTTAGAGTCATATTAAATTTCTAGACAGAGACATTTAGTTTTATAATATGTACTTATGAATTTTATTATTTGAATAATAGATGTTTTCCATCAGTTCGCAATTATAAGTCACAATAAAGTAGTGTGTTCAACTGTGGGATCAAGTTGGTCAACTGTTTATTACAGATTCAAAATTTATTTAAGATATAATTAGAAAATATATTTGCAGTACTTGTCCATGGAGGTGTTCCAGAAACTTGAACCAATTTGTCCGGAGGAGGTGCTCTTTATGGTTAATAATGGTGATGTGTTTGAAGGACACTTTAGCAAGTCGAAAAAGTGTTTTATTGGTCTGCGTGACCTTCTCACAAGATATTTGCCGGAGGTTATAAGTTTCCTGCGCTTAAATTACATCGACAGGGGACATTTTATGGTGACTATTTTTGATTCAACTGCAATCGAGATCGACTACCCAAGTAAACCAGTATATGTCAAACGAAAAGATGTAGACTTCCGAAGAATCCCTTATGCAGATTCCTACAACTACACCACAGGTCTGTTTGATATATAAATGCACTCAGATACAAATGTACAAAATCCTTGCAATGATTTGTCGTTCAATGGGTTGGATATATAGTTGACATTTACATATAATCATATAGACTGACTATGCATTTTTAATATCTTTATCCAGTAACTACGTTGGATGAAAAGTTGAGTAACAACATCCTCAAATTCAATGCCGGCAATTGTAATGCTTTGAAATTCTGTGTATACATGCCAGAACAGATTTACGAAGAGTACATAGATTTCGTGGTATGTATATTACTTGAGTACCATATTGTTTTATGTTTTTGTTCGTCAACACTATGATTACTCTGGATGTCTTTTAGCGTCTTGATGAGGTGGACGAAGACCTATGCAAAGAATGGGTTGATGGTACTTCTTTATGCCTAACCGTCGGAGATAAGTATTGGAAAGTTACTGCAAACAAAGTTCGTGATCGATGGTTTCTTTCAAAAGGGTGGACAGATTTTGCCATAGAGGTGGGTGTCGGACATAGCGATTTGGTCGAGCTATACATGTCAGCCGATCATTTTTGCTTTGAAGTGGCTTACTATAAAGAATATGCTTACACACCTAAGTGTGTAGAAAAAAGTAAGTATATTGGTCCTATTTGCAAGCAGGTTGACCTAAGAAAATAGTTTTTATAGTTAATAATAATTCTTTTTATATTGTAAATTATGCAGAAATTGATAGGCCACGTCATTTCTTCAAGATTGTCACTAACAATTTCCTTCAAACTGGCGAGCTGGTATACAGTTCATAACATGTTATGTAATTCAATTACGTAAACAATGCCTTAACGAATTTATATTTGTCATTGTTATTTAATTCTAACAGACTATCCCGTGCCTTTATACTTGGAAATATGAGCATGAGTTGGATGCGGAGATGCAGATTTTGGCTCCTTCAGGTGTCAATTATAATTGCTTGTTTCTGGAGTTTGAGGGGAAGTTTGTTCAGCTGAATGAGTTTGTTAGTGGAAATAACTTGGAAGAAGGGTACACTCTTGTCTTTTGCAAAGTGGAGAAAAGCAAGATGTCAGTGACCATCTATGATAGGAATTTGCTTGAGCTACAAATAGTTTAGATTGTAATTCGAAGTAATGTTTCTACGAATTATCTATTTTGGTAAACTTATTTAAACCAAAGAGATGTATTAAGTGATGTTGTCGTATGGTAGACCATCGTTTGTGTTCCGAAGTTATGTCTTTGTTGCCATTACCATGGCTTCAACTGATATTTTGAATATTTGTTCGAAATTTATATGATCTATGAAGTTATGTTCTACCCTAGATTTGTGGCTTAAAAGCGCACAGTGTATAGCTCTCATGTGCATATTAGTTAGTAATATTTTATACATTTTTCATTCATATTTTATAAATATTTTCCAAATCTAATATTTAGATTTTCCTAATCTGGATTTGATTTGTACATTAGATTATTTATAACAAATTTATATGCTCAATTCACATTATAAGAGTATAGTTACTTATTGCTTGATATTAGTTAAGTTGATGTCTTGAATTGATTCTTAATATTTTCACAAAAAAATAAAAAATACAATAAAAATTATAAGAAATAATAATAAATTCTATTAATTCTTAATTAAAAATTGTTTAAATTTAAATGTATTATTTAAATAAAAAATTAATTAAGCATATTAATTGATTTAAATTTTGATTGACATAATCTATTCAATATTGAACTTTAGTAAGATAATAAATTCAAAAAATGACAACCAAATATGACAACCCAAACACCCACGATATTAGTTTCATACTATAATTTGTATAATAATTATAAATATTATATTTATATTGTTTATATGTATATTTTCAGGTATTAAATTAATTATCTTAGAAAATTAATAAGCTCATTATTAATATTTTTATAAAATTTATTTTTAAAAAAATATAAAAGGAGTATATGATTTATATCTTTTAAATATAATATAAAATATGTTTATTCAAATTACATAGATATATTAAAAGTACGTTAAAAGTTAGAAACTAAGATTACAAATTAACATAACTTGATAATTATCAAACTAAAAAATATATATAAATTTCATATATTATAAATTCGTATTTGATAAGGTAAATAAATAAAATTCTAATTGTCATTAAAATATATTTGTAGTTGTTGATGCTATGTGAATAGCTAAATCATTATCAAACGGTACATTGTGAAAAATAATATTTAGGTTATATCCCTAAATTTTTATCTATTATAATTTGAATTTCAAAAATATATCCGTTTCACCGAAATTTAATTTGCACCTAACTTCTTGGTATGTGCGATAAGTTAATATCATTCATTAACTTGTGGTAAATTCTTATTAGGTGTAACTGTAACCTTGTCGGGAGAAGAGCTTAAAAACACCTTGCTCTAAATCAAATAATGCTGTAAAATTGATCTGAAGAAATTAGGGCTGGTATTATCTGGGTAAGATTTTTTTTTTGTTCTCCTATTTCCTTCTCCTGTTATTTCCCTATAAAGTTAATATTGATCTGCATACAGTAAGCCTTTAGATTACTTCTCCTATTTTGGTTTAAATCTTAAAGCTTCTGTTGCAATATAAACTGTTTTAGATTTGATCTAAACATGGCAACAGAGTGGAAATCTGCAGTGAAGTTTGGTATTAGGGTCACTCCTCAAATAAAGAATTCGGTTCAAACGGTTTACTTCTCTCTATCCCTTTTATAGTTCTCTGCTTTATTTATATTTTTATAGCTGATAATCTGAATCCTTATATTTTACATTATGTTTTGGCTTTCTTTGATTATCCTCTGGAACACAATCAATTATTATTGTTTTATGCATATGTAGTATGTTAGTGATGCTGTTGTAGAGAAGTACGGCAATATTATCCCAGAGAACATCCAATTCTTGCTAAGCAATGGAGACATTTTTGATGTTGTGTTTCTTTCGTTAAAACGTTGTTTCATTGGCCTGCGAGAACTTCTCCACCGATACCGTAAGCATGAAATTATTCACATGTTCCTAGAGTACATCGGTGGCGGGCAATTTCTGGTGTACTTGTTTGATGTATCAGCTGTGGAGATTGAGTATCCTAAGAATCCCGTGCATGTTCACCGTAAGGATATAGACTATGATAAGATTACTCTACCTAATGTCTACAATTTTCGGTCAGGTAGTTTGATTATTTATAGATTCAAGAGTTATATATATTTAACATAATAAATATATAACTCAGCAAATGATTATTTTTATCATATTGCTCCAGTAATGAAGTGGCAGGACCATCTGAGTAATTCTGTACTGAAATTTAACTCTTGTGACTCAACATGTCGGAAATTCTTTATTTACATGCCTGACCACCACAGATTCTGTTTTGAAAAAGTCGCGGTATGTTTAAAAACCTGGTCTTCATGTTTAATTGCACCGCATCACATTTTTCTCCTGCATTTTATTTTATACCCGAATTTACCTTGCGTAGAAACTTGATGATCTTGATGATTCAATCTCCGGTGATTGGCGTGATGGGACTATTATTTCTCTGCACGTTGGAAACAAATTCTGGCCTGTCGGTGTCTGCAGATTGGGCGGCATTTGGTACATAGTGCAAGGTTGGAAAGAGTTCGCTCAAGCTCTTAGTATAGGCTTCAACGATCTGGTTGTTCTGTCTTCCACTGGTAACAATTTCAGTTTTGAAGTTTCACATATGAAAGAGTATAGCTGCGTTGCGACTTGTGTTAAAAAAAGTATGTTTTTTAGTACTTCATAATGTAATATTGAAACTTTGAATTAGGAGTATGATATGTTGAAATCTGATTCATATCTGCTGTTTTCTTACAGATCTAGAAGCTCCCTCTCGTTTTCATAAGACAGTTACTCCATACTTAATTGAAAAGGGTGAAATGGTTAGTCTTAACTTGTTTACTTTTCACATAAAGTTCTTTGTTTACGTATCTATTACTGAGACATTTGTTAATCAGATCATTCCACGGTATTTCATTACCAAGTATGGAAATGAACTTAGCGAGGATGTTGAGGTCATCTGTTCTTCAGGGGAGGTTTTCAAATTTTTGTATATCAAGTCTGAATTTAAGCTGCTGGGACTTGATAAGTTCGTCCATGCAAACAACCTTCAGGAAGGCCAAACTGTTGTTTTCTGGCAGACTTCAACTTCAACATTTTGTGCTACAATATATGATGATAATTTGTTGGAAGTAAATGTATAATGGTACTAATTTAGTCATATTTATTATTCGCAGACATTTGGATTTATGGAGGTCGTAGTAATATGTTTATCTGATTTGGCTGTTGAATATGACATTGATTTATGGTATTTAAATTTATTTGTTTAAATGAAATTCGCAATTGATTTCCTGGGTATATAAACTTATCCTCTATAGTAATCAGCACTTGCATTTGATAAAACTTTAATTCAAACAATACTTGAACATGTGATTGCACAACAGAGATGCAAATAGATTAAAGTTATCAATAATTCAAAATGTTCAGCATTGAAGCATTCTTTGGAATACATGACTACATAGGAGAGTTACATTTCCATGAAATGTATATAGTTATCCACCAAACATATCCAAAATGAACCTAATGAAAACTGACTTTTAGGTTCAGTACAAATATGTTATCACACTTCAAATATGTCAGTCTTCCTCCCGTGTACGTACAGGTAAGTTATAGAAAACCTCTTCATAAACTACATTACTTGTAATATTAGTCGTGTATCCATCATCGTCTTCAATAAGTATAGTCAAGCCCTGAGAAGAGGTAACACGACTGAGTGCCACATAAAGTTGGCCATGACTAAATACTGACTTAGGTAAATATAACCCTACAACTTCTAGGGATTGCCCTTGCGCTTTATTGATAGTCATAGCATAGCAGACCTGTAATGGAAACTGACGACGAATTAGTAAAAAAGGCAGTGTACTATCAGACGGAGAGAGATCCATCTTCGGTATAAAATGAGTACTCCCAGCATTTGAACCACATATTACTTCACACTGCACTGCATTCAAGAAACATTGTCTCACTATTAAACGCGTCCCATTGCAAAGTCCTAGAGTCTGATTCAAATTCCTCATTAGCATCACCAGACTTCCGGGCTTCAATTTCAGCTCATGATATGGCAATCCAGGCATCCTCATAGAATTCAAAATTTCAACTGGGTATGCAGTATCAATCTCATTATTATGCGCTCCCAACTGTTCTGCCTTGTCCACACTGAAATAGGTGTGAAATGATCCAGGAATTAGATCACTTATAAGTTCATTAATTTCCGATACTTTTTCATTCGTTGGTGTGAGGATGGCTCTTTGACTTAAATAATCAAGATCATCAAATCTTTCTGTGAATTTAGGGAAAGTAGTATCAACCAGTTTCCTAATGGAGCCTTTTTTAGAACTGATACAATACTCCGCAGGAATGATCACATGGTCCTCTTGAGACAATTTCATTTCCTCATCATAAGCGATTGTCCTATTAACTTTGAAACAGTGACCGTCTCCAATGTCCAAAACCCAATTTCCAAATTCTTTAATTTCTTGATTCTGGGCAAGTGTATTCCCTTGCTTCAACCGCATGTTTTGCTTCAGAACAAATAATTTCACACTATCCCAGATTCGTGAACGTGTTATACAGGAAGCGACTACATCAGACCTTGATCCTTTATTGATAACAGGTAGTATCTGACGAAAATCTCCACCCATTACAATTGTCACTCCACCGAATACCATTTGTGCACGAACAGGATTGACCGATTTCATAATATCACGCAGGGAACGGTCTAGAGCTTCAAATGCATAACGGTGTTGCATTGGTGCTTCGTCCCATATTATAAGCTCAGTTTTTTTCAACAACTCGGCTATGTCAGACTTATGAGAAATGCCACACGTGGAAAGTTCATCCAGCACAATGGGTATTTTAAATCGTGAGTGAGCGGTCCTGCCACCAGGAAGAAGAGTAGCGGCAATGCCAGATGAAGCAACAGGTAACACAATTTTTCTTTCAGATCTCAACTTAGTAATAAGGGTTTTCCAAAGAAAGGTTTTACCGCACCCACCACTGCCATAAACGAAAAATACCCCACCCTGCTTCCTTGTAACAGATTGAAGAATCTCATGATAAACCGTGTTCTGCTCACTGTTTAGCTTGGAAACCAGATTTTGGTGCTCTTCCAACATTTGATTCAAATCATAGCTTGTTTCTTCGAAGACTAAATTCAACATTGAATTATCCAAATAACGGTCTGGCGGCTGAGGCAAGAGCTTGAAATCTTTAATGGATCTTCCTATCCCACGCAATAACTTGTGAATTTCTGGAACAGCATAGTAAATAGTGACAGAATTAGAAATATCAGGTATTGGAAGGCTTCTAAATGCAAATTTATTTTGTTAATACAATTTGCAAACATTATATCTTTTGTGCAGAATATATATTGCATTAATATCATACCAGCAAGAGTGTAAAATTGTAGCTCTTCTTCAGAAAGTGATAAATTAGCAACACCTGTAATGTTTCTTCGCATCTGGAGAATATCATCTGCCATACATTGCCAATGACTTAACCATAACTGCTTCAAATCTCCCACACGATTGTTGCAAATTATCTGAACAAACAAATTCCGAATCTGAGGAGGCAGGCCACTAATCTTACACTGCTCTAAACACGCATCCCACTCCTTATCGTCATCAAGCAGTCCCATTGCTTTACAGGCTTCCTGGTATGTGTGGTAGACCTTTCCGTCCACTGTTCGTACTTCTGTAAATGATTTTGGTCCTCGCACTCTATGCAGAAGCATCCTTAAATACCACACCTCACCTGTACTGTGATGTGTATATGACAAACGACCAATATGCAATCCTTGCTTCCGAGGAACCCATTCTGTTAACTTTTTTTCCCAAATATAATGGCGGGGAATCTCATCGTAAGTATAAGCACATGCAACTTTGTCATGATTACACAACTTAAAAAATGCCTCAAGTTTGCTATTCGTATATTTGCCCTTCTCAACAACTCTTTTGATCTTCTGCGTACGATTATATGTTATAGATTTCTTTCCTTCAAGATGAAAAGGGAGTCGCTCAACTCCAATAGTCCGATGATGAATATCAAAGGCAAAGATTCGATGGCAGGCCTCCGCAGCACAAACATATCGACCATCAAAAAAACGGTTAATCTCATCAACACATTTCTTCTGTCCATCGAGAGTTTCAGACTGGTTTGTTGATTTTATTTCCACAGTAGCACGATCACTGCCCTTTAAACAATAATTGAATAAATACTTCAAACTCCTTGCATGATTACACACTTCAATGTTAATATGGCACTGATATCGTAATAACAACTCGCGATTATATGGAACTACCCACTGGTTGTCTAATTCAGCTTTTCGCACTTTAACTGTATTTGAAGTTTTCCTTCGCATGTAAATTGGAAATCCGCATTGATCAAACATTGTTCTTGAACAATACCTGTATGATACGAATATAAATAATTCATGAGGCCTGTTTTAGTAAAAGTGGTGATGAAAGTGTCAGGTTTACACGTAAGAAGTATGTACTTGCGAGTCATTGTAATTATTTTATATGTAACAGGAAAATGAGTAGTGATAGGATTTTAAGTTTTCTGGATTTTTAAATAGTGATTCAATTAAAACTGAAAAACTTTACGTACCTTTTCGGAAAATGTCTTATACATTTTTTGTTCTTCATACAGGGCGATTTCATTCTTTCAGCGCCACATGGACCATGTATCATATATAACTTGACGGCAGCATATCCAGCGGGATCCTCCTCTGCATTTGGTATCTCTGCAGATACATATTTATCGACATTTTTGTTTAACTTTCTGGTAGACGCTGCATCCAACCAAACCAACATATGGACATGTGGGAGGCCCCTCTTCTGCCACTCAACAACGTACATTACTGCACGTAAATATATGATTAAACATTCAAGAAATCAGATCTTATATTAATGTGGTTTTTAATGGGTGCTACTGAATAGTTAATTCTAACCTGCAATACACTTTCCGAAGAATTTTTTCTTCTTGATGTCATCAGTAAGTTGCTGCAGTTTTAATTTGAAAACCCGTGCTATGATGTCAGGACAATCTGCGGGTTTGCAAGCAGGTAATCTTGACATCATCTGCAATACTTCGTCCCACATTGGGTTGCAAGTCATTGTAAGGAAAAGGTCTGGATGCCCAATAAAGCGACAAACAGCAAGTGCATCTTGAAAATTTTGTTGCATGTATCTTCGCGAACCAACAAAGCTTGAAGGCAAAATATAGCTTCGACCAATATTTGATAAATCACCATCACCTTCTTTCATATAGTCACATATATGACTATATAATTCATTACGAAGTTGTGTTTGATTGGAACGTACATACCATAAGCGTGACTGTTCTATTGCAGAAAAAGCATCAACTATATACTGCTGCCACAGTCGTCCAGCCATTCTCATTGTTTGCCCTGCAGAATCAGTAGGCAGTGTATACGTTAACATTTTAAAATTGGCGGAATTTGTTTGATAGATGAGCGTAATCTAAGAGATGTTAAGAAAAACCACTGTTTACCTTCGTTTAGCTTAACCATTAAACGTGATGCATAGAACCTCCGCTGGGAGAGTAACTTACGCTTCCTACAATCATCTCCAGGCTGATTGATATAGTACATCTTCTCATGGAACCCATCTTCTCCATATGGGAATAACAACGGATATTGTAGTGCCATTAGAAGAGGATGGATATCTGATATCCTATGCAGCCCATCGACTTTGCTCTCAATCACAATATCTCGACCACCGCAGGTGTCATCCATATCACCGACCATAATAGCAGCAACTTCGTCCGAATTGGCCAAATGATTTTCACGCCCGCTCTCAGATCTTGATTGCCTAAGAACTATCTTAAGATCAACAATTTGTTCGTCCTTGAAACGATCACGGGCCATACGAAAACACTTGACTAAATGGTTTGTTTCGTCTAACATATTCAACAGCCCTTCGACAACTTCAGGATCCACATTGTGACAGTCTTTCACATCAATCCATTGCATTCTATTTTGTACCTCATTATCAGTATCATATATGTAGAGCTGGCAAAATTTAGGTGCAACACCAGGTTCGGGCAACAAAGAACCAATTTTATGGTGATTCTGACCATTTAAGCGAAATATATAAGGAGCGCCACCATTATTTACAGAGTCGTCAACCTTTCCACCCATAGAAGTGAAAGAAAACATACTATTATACATCCGTACACAACGTTTAAATGTAGGACCCTTCACATTGTCTTCATACAAAGTTTGGAGGAAAGGGGGGGTTGGTTTTATAGCAGGTAACACCGCTCGACCACCAAAACAGCAAAGATTAAACTGAAAGGGTCCCTTTACAACATTCTTATTAACACGCTCTTGCTTCCACATCTGAGCTCCACATTTAGAGCAAATACAGTTTGGAGCACCCAACGATTTGTATTCATGAGGCACCTCTAGAAAACAATCAATATAATTACATTACTTTAATTAAATAGTAAAGGCAAACAACACTGCATAAGTTGTTTAATTAAAAGACAACATAATGGTGAGAATGATAATAAATAATTATACCACTAATCATCTTCCGACACCACAACTGATGATCCGTTAATCCCTTGGAACCGGATTCAAATTCATCGCCCGTTGTCTCACTATCTGTATCTGATACAAATAAAATGTTAGACAGGTCGTAATGTTAATCAGTTGATATATACAGGTATTAATGTGACTGAAAAGGTATTCATACCTGCTTGGTTAGAACCAATCTCCGTGTCCGAGTCAGAAAAACCATGTACCCGGGACTGATCTATTAAAAATTGAAATATAATATGGAGGTGATAAGCAAATTATGATAGTGACGGAATGAAGGTATAATAGACAGATTGGTAATTACCAATGTTATCGTAGTCTACACGTTTTCCTCCTTTATCAGCTTCTTCTGATTCATCAACAAACAGGTTAACCGAAAGGTTGGCCATTAACTTTGAATCATTTTTCTTGGAAAGCTTGTGAATTCGTTGCCTTCGACCAATATTTGTGATATCGGTTAAAGGAGATGCACCAACTGGAGACAAAACTGGACGATCCTCTCCCTTACACCATTGATCAGGAACAGGAACAGGAACAGATGAGTTTGAATCATTTTTCTTGGAAAGCTTGTAAATTCGTTGCCTTCGACCAATGTTTGTGATATCGGTTAGAGGAGATGCACCAAATGGAGACAGAACTGGACGATCCTCTCCCTTAGACCCTTGATCAGGAACAGGAATAGATGCGCGACTTAACAATTTTTTATTAGCCAAAGTGGGTGGAGTCACATTAATTCCGAATACACCACAATCCGAAGCAATAGGCTGCTTCCGTTCCATAACATTATGGTTTGGCGGTGTGAGTTCAGTTTGATACGTAACATTAGAAGGATGAGTTGAACCGTGCGTTACGTGGTTAGGTTGTAAAAATGGGCCACCGTTCCTTACTAAAAACAAATTTTTGGATAAATCAGTTTCATATAAAAAGGATGATTACTGATACATAAGATATATCTTTGTCCATAAATCAATAAAATGATAGCAAGAATGTAATATTATACAAAACATTAATATGAATGAGCTACAGAGAAATTATACAGACACACAAATACCTAAAAAATAATAAATGGTATACACATTTTAGGGTTTTACATATTACAAAAATCTGTTAAAAACATATCTTAAAGCCACTCTTTTACACGCATATATAATAGCAAGATACACTGAAAAAAAATTGAGATCCAACCTTCTTGACTTGCAATAGAGCTCCGACATTCTTCAACTTCAACGGTGGTAGGCTTCCTTCTTTTTCTACGTTTAAAACCTAACATCCAACAAATAAATCAGATGAATATATTCAAACATCTGGATGAATGTTGAATATACATCGGGTAAAAATATTTATGGTTTGGCCCTTACCAGATTTCAAATCCTCAGAATATATTGCAAAAGCTCCATCCGAACCAGGTTTCATGGCTGAGGTAAGGGACCAGATGAAAGAGAAATAAAGGGAAGAAAGTATCGGCCTACGGTGAGAATAAACTCAATACAACCTTCATAACATTAGACTCTCGATTGTTAATTTGAAAAACAGCAAATAGCTTGAAAGGAGTTGAGGCAACAGTAATTGAAATTCAAATTAAGGTTAGGAGTAGATGGGAGATGGGAAGCGTAGCAAGGAAGCTTTGCTTTGGGTGGATCAAAACCTCGATAACGGTGAGTCCGAGGTTAAGTGTAGATTTGCTGATTCAGCAGATAAAAGGAAGAGAGAGAATAAGGATTTGAGGAATATACAGATTTACCCTTATGAACAGTGATTAACAACTCCCCTTTTATAGATAGAAAGGATGATTCTAAATGTGTAAACTAACCAAACAAATGAAGAAAATTTATGCTACAGGATCCATATTAATTCAGTATTGTTGAAATAATATAATATCTGGAAAACTGATATTTACTCAAATCAAACCCTCCTCCATTGACACTGCTGAATATCTTCTAACATATGCAGACAGGGGACACAAAAATAATATCAATAACTAAACTCAAATCAGTACTTCTAAAAAAGTAGACACGGAGAAACCTTTTCCTTCATTCAAGAAATCCTGAGTGGATTTCACCAAATCAATACAACCCTAATAAAAACATGCCGAATTAAGCACAATAAATAACCATAACCTAGACTGAACCATTTCAGTATAGGAACTCCAAAGAACTACGCAATTTCCAGATAGACCAGAGAATCACCTGAGATTTCTGGCTACCAGTGTAGAAGTTGTTCATCTGTCCAAGCCAATTATTCATGGTACATATCAGTTTTGCACCAACCAGAAGAACAATATTCTCAAACAAAACAGATAATTTCCAACATAAAGGCAAAGACAATATACACAAAAATGCACCGCCATTCTAAAGGCTTGATTGACTCTAAGCTATACAATAAATTGAACAACAAAATATGAGCTACAATTCTGAAAGGTATGTACATGCACAAAATGTATAAAAAGTAAAAAAACCAGTACTCCTAAATCCTAATTAACAGCTAAATGATGTGTAGGACAAAATTCCACCGGAGGTATGTGGTTCAATAATGTAACCAAATCCACGCAACCGATCAGATATACACCTGGATACAAGGTTATTGCTCATTACTTCCTTGGCTTTTTAGATGCTGTTTCTAAATGGG